>JAMQGT020000438.1:0-71230 GCA_024447675.2 Pterophyllum scalare | reverse complement strand
ACTATTTGCCCACATTTGGCTGTAACACAGCAGAATTGGTGCACTTGGACTGAACTGGAGGTTTGAGGATACCAATGGGACATGGAAAAGAACTAAAAAAGGGGGGGGGGGGTGAATGGTGAGAGAGCTCTTTCATCTGACAAGTCCAAGTGCTATCTGCTGCTGTGCAGACAGAGCCCTTTTTCTGTCACTCAGTTTGCTGTCATTAGTTGTGCACAAACTACTTGAGATCATGAAGCTGTACACAAAATATGAGCGCAATGTCATTCTCGGCAGGCGGCCCAGTACGTCGGCTAGCGGCGCCGCCCCAGGGCCCTCCATTAAGGAGGGACGAGGGTAAATGAGTTGAGGTGGGGGTGAAAATAGCTTTCAATTGCAGCTCGGTGCCATTCACCCCCCTTTCCCTCCTCTGGTTGTGTTTCATTAAGCGGGCCAGACGGACCGACACGCTCGGTCAAGCATCCGAGCAATTCACCTGTTAAATCTGTGACACAAAGCTATTTATTCTGGACCCAACGACTGCAGCCGTTTCACAACACAATCCACCAAGAGTCAGGCGGGAGGGGAGCGGGGGCAGGATAGGCTGAAGCCGATGTTACAGAGGATTTAGTCAGAGTGGACGATAAAACAAGGAAACAAACTGCCGCAGGCCGTTAAACCCTGAAGCAGTTTTTGGAAAGCTCGGTTCACAGCAGCGACTCTGCTTTTCGACCTCCTCGGGTCATTTTGCCACTTGTTGGGAAAAAGAACCAAAGAGACTGGAAACGTGTGTGTCTGTGTGTGTGTGTGTGTGTGAAGGGGGGTCAGGACAATCTGCCTTCATGTTTGAATAAGGAATGATGAAACACTGTGGATATCATTAGTCCGGATCAAACAGCCCTGTGGGCAGTCAGGCAAACAACCTTTATGGGGAACTTGTTGGCTCAATAGCACCCCCTGTTGGTCATATTATTAATGATGGATAACCAAAATTTGGTTTAGTTACATTATGTTGATACCAACTTGTTACCTCTAGGTATCAACATAATTAAAGGCAAAGCCATAGACAGTGTAACAGGCGGACACAGCTTCTGAGGAAGTGCCATAAACTTGCATTCTTTTTTATAGCCAGCAGGGGGGCAATGTCCAGATTTCAAAGGTAAAAACATTAAGCTTGAGGCTTTATAACAGGACTTCTCCAGCCAGTGGGTAACATGGTGGCTCCATCCATCTTTTATAATGTTAGCGGCCAATGCAGAAGTCCCCAAACCTGCAGTTCCTCTAACGGCCACTTGGGACTGGCTCCAAAAGTGAGTCGGAGGTAGCTAGCTGCCTGCTAGGCTTCAGCCAGTAAGAGTGAACTGGACATCTCCACTGTGTTTGTACCTTCTGAAGTATTTTTAATGGACTTATTATCAAATCGAAGAGTTTGCTGTGTGGACCAGCAGCCCATCCAGAAGCCTGTGCTCTGTTTCTGGTGAGTGAAAGTTTTCTAATAGGTACTAATTACCAGGTATCTGTGTCTGTGCAATATATGCAATGGATAAAACTTGCTAACCAAGCTGGCTAATGGTAGTAGATAAAATCAAGGCTTCAAATGAGATTTCAGTGACCAATCTGTGACATCACGGTGGTTATATAGATCTCTTAAATCCAGTTTATGTTTAATATTCCATTGCCTTGGATTTTAGCGTGATGCATCATGGGAGAAATCTGGCTCCCACACAGCGTCTCTGTGTGGGATGCTTTGGGCACACAGGATGAAACGGTACCTACAGAAAGCAATGACAGATCTTATTAATGAACCCACTGAGACTGCAGCAGTAAAGTTTCCCCCAAAGAAGATCTAGTGTGGAAGTGTGTGAGGCTTTAATACATGAAAGCAAATGGACCCACACTTGTGTGGAGAAATAAATGATTTTTCAGCTCACCTGATTCAAAAGTTTCCCAGCAAACAAACTGCACGGCACAACCAAACGTGCTGCTGTGAGTTTTTAGCCCATTTTTTGGTGTTGAAGTAAAAATGAAACTCCAGAAATCGAACAGACAAAGGCAGGTCTGCCTTCAGGTTTGCAGGTTGTGTTGATTTTCTGCAGTGGAGCGTTGAAACGGGTTCTAAATAACGATGCAGACGGGCGGCCTAAGACACCGGGCTGCAGGAAGCGCCGTTAAAACGACATCACCTCAGTAGGGAAAAGTGGAAGCGCAGAGATGTGATGATAATGAACAAGTTTGCTGTGGTTTGACTGCCTGCACTGACTGACGCTGATGAGTCCAACATCTCCAAGCTAAAGGTGCCATTTTTCTTATTTACCTCTGAACTCTCCAGAAACTGCAGAACGTCGGGATCCTTCAGTAAGATGGGATGCTTCACCGTTCTCATCAGATACCTGAAACCAAGCAAAAATACGAATCAGAAGACAAACTTTGCTTTTCATGAAGGTTTGCTTCCAGTCTGATGACGTGCCGTTCTCCATCTTGGAGGATGATGTCAGAAACCAGCTGCATCTTTGGTTGGCTGCTGTTCAAAGTTTAAGCTCATTATGTAATCCTAATTTTCAGTTCTGTGTTAAAATGTTCCCGTTAAGAAGCTCCGATTAAAGCACAGCAGTTCATTTTGCAATCAATCCAAACACCAGAGTTTTACACTGTTTCTGACCTCTGGTGTGAATCATTTAAAAAACATGTTGCTCCTAAAAATACAACTTACATGCCGAGAACCTACGGCTTTACCCGCTGCTTAGGATGAATATCAGATTTTCACTCATATCAACACGGTCCCTAACGAGGCAAAAAGTAAAGTAAAACTAACTCAGACGCTTAGAAAGTACAAGCAGGGAGGAGAAGCAGCAAGAAACAGTCTTAGCTCAACGTCACAGCACTGAGTGGGTCTGCTGTGTGAGAGAAGCTGCTGCAGCCACAGAGGGTGAATGTTTCTGGTTATTATGGTCTTACTTCAGTCATCCATAACACGTGGAGATGAGCTGTGGCTGCAGTAAAGTGCACTCAAACATCACAGTGTAACACAGAGTCTGTTAAACTTCTGCCCAGGTAGGAAGCATCAACCACTGTGAATCCATTTCACCTGCTTTGGTGCAAATAAAAGTGACTGCAGTGTCTGCTGGCCACAGACATCCTGCCTCCCCATCCCTCCTGACTGGTTTTTCTCTGGTTTTGCTTTTTGCTAATGTCCTGGTCACCACTGGTAGCATGAGTTGGTGCCTGCCACCCATTCTGGATGCTCGGGTAGACCAGTTTCTTAAGGATCGGGAAGAAGGTTCCCTGCATCTCCCAGCACAGTCTCAAGGAGATAGGCCATTACATGAGGAGAGCTGGACAGGGCCATACAAGGGTGCCAATCCAGCAGCAGGACCGATATCTGCTCCTCTGTGTGAGGAGGAAGGCGGTGAGCACAGCCACAGTTCACCAAAATGACCTCCAGCAGGCCACTTGTTTCTGATAAAACAGCAGCTCTGTAAACCGAGCTGTGCTGAGCTGCTAATAATATTCTCATTAGTGGGGATGCAGTTATACCTTTGACCCTGTGCAGATGAGAGAAAATCTTCATTCATGCCCATAATGAGTACATGTAAACTGTATCTGCCTGTTTTCTGCACCTATACACTTTTATGGATGCATCTGGCTAACAAAGCTAATTAGCATTAGTTGCTAATTTAGCACTCTGTCCTATATGGTCCCTTCTGGCTCCAAACAGCCAACATAGAGTCAGCCAAAGTTCTCACATTAAGGCTTCATAACATGGGATCTAAAACCAGAAGGTGACATCACAGTGGCTATGTCCATCTTCTATATACAGTCGATGTTAAATCAGGCCTGAAACAGTGACCGAATAAACAAACTTTCAGCAGCTGAAACCACGTCAGCACGTGCACTGGTCGGCTTCCTGGAAATTATTTTTTTCTGCCATCAAGAATCAATTTCCACTTACTGATTCTCTTTAAAAATAGACATCCGCCTGCTCACGTGTGCCACACTGAACTTTTCTAGACTCAGAGCTGTATTTGAGGAATGTTGAGCCAACATTAAACAGCCTTTACCCTGCTAGCATCACAGTACAGAGACCGTGCCATTCAGTCTGGTACCTGGTACCTCCTCACATTTTGTGCCACAGGTGAGAAAGCAGGAATTCTGACGATGTTTAGACCCTTTTCTCCTCAGGATATTTACCCTGTGCATCTAGGATGCTTCACTTCTAACATTTGCCTCTCTAATCCTCCCAAAATTTGAATTTTGATATTGTGGAGACACCCCTCCATCTCCTTCCCAGCTTCCACCTAAAATCGATTCATCGTTGGTTTGATCTTTGCACGTGATTCGCTGATGCAGGGAAAAATGTGTCAAGTATTTTTAACAGCATTAATGTGTATTTGTGTCTTCTATTTGTCCTCATTAACTGTGTGTGTGTGTGTATGTGCTTCCGTCCATCAGCGTGGAGTTCTGCAGCTCTGAGCTCCATCAGCTGTCACTGGCTGACCTTCCTGTCAATCAAACAGCATCAGTAAAGGGCACCAGAATGTCAGCCCCGCCCCACCTGTCCTCCCTCCACCTTCCTGCTCAGTATTCAACACGCACACACACACACACACACGCACGGACACACAGACACACACAAGTCTGTCAGTCTGCACATTGGTTCCATAATTTCTTGTTAGACAAACTGAATGGCTGTTGTTTTTGTCACAATGTTTCAGATCAGAGAGCAAAAAAAAAAACCCCAAAAAAACAAAGCAAAAAAAAAAAAAAGTGAAACTTTATTAGTCCACACTGATTAGCGGTTGTATGTGAAATACACCTGACGCACCATGAGTCATAACGCTAGTGGGTGATGTCACTGCACCATCGTTTATTTACAGTCTGTGGAAACAGCAATGGTTCCATTTGGCTGCTTCAGGTTCCGCCAAAATAAAACGTCTCCAGTGAAGAACGCCTGGATTTCTACTTTCTGCAGTTTTTAAAAATCAATATTTTATGTCCAGCCATTTTCTCTCTGTCCTTCTATTAGTAACCTCCAGTTCACTCCATGCCTGTTTATACTTTTAGGACTTCAACAATTACACTTAGACTAGTGAAACAGCACACAGGTTGCAGCTCATTACCTATTTCTCCATCATTCTGGGTGAACAAACCAACAGTAAGCCTGAGTTCACCGGCCTTCTGGCCTCACTGCTGTCCAGCTGTACACAAGAATAACTCAGCAATGCAATTAACCAATCAGCACATCTTCAACAAAAAGATGCACAGAGACTCGAAATAACCACAAAGAGACGCAGATGTATTTAATTAACTGCTGATATTTCATATATAACAAAATGAAGATGTAATCAATATTTATCCTTAAATCTTCTTGATTTTTATACACTTAAAAAAGCTAATTTAGCAGCTGATGCACATTCTTACAACTCAGAGCGTGCTCCGAGTGCATCAGCGATAAAAGCTCAAAAGCTGCTCCCAGCATCACAGCATTCCCACACGATGATCCCAAATGTGGTGATTCATATTTCACAGTTAACGGGCTTCCTGCCTGACAGCAGGCGGGCCCTCTCACTCATGTTCAAATCAAATTTCTGGTGATAACCCTCCAGGGACACTCATACCTCTCAAGTGCCGACCTCCTCTTCTCCACAAACTCGTTGGATGACTGGTCCTCCTTTCCCACCTTCACCTTTGTCATCCCTGCGCAGGAGGAGACGCTCATTAGCATAACTGATTAACCAACAGGACGGAGCTCCATCGTCTGACAAAATATTTTTTTATTGCATTAATGACTAAAAAAATAGATTCTGCTGAGAAAGTGAACTTCCTGTAAATATTTATCAATTAAAACTCATTCTTATATATTGATAAGGCTGATCAGGACTTTCACTGTACTTTTATTTTAAGTAATCTTCTTTATATATTGATGGCAGTGGTACGTAAAACATGCGCCTATTATGGCGTGTGCTGTCCTTTGCCAAATCAAATGGTAGTGAGGCAGCGATATTTAAATACAGAGGAATCCTGCTCGAGGAAGAATAGATGGATACATTTGTGTGTCTGGCGGTGCGCAGGGCGTTCCCTCACAGTTCATTTATCTGACTGCAGTTTAACTCTGCAGCTTCCACAGGACAGCCCATCTACATACCAACACTCTGATGGCAGGAGAAGTGAAGTTAAAGCTATCAGGTTACTGAGACAGACTTAAACGAAACCGTGCAGATGCAGCTGAAGACTTTCAGCTTTAGGTCGTGGCGTTCGATAATAAGTTAATAAATAATTTTCACGGCTCAGAGCGAATCACACAATTCCCTGAAAACTGTTTCATTCGTTGGTTTCTATCCCCAGGATTCGCTGTGAAAACCGTGGCTCTGGACTTCAGCGGGAGCGGTCGGTGAGGCGCGCTGTTATTGCTCAGTTTGAAGGATGAATATCATGCAAGGCTCCTTCTTTCTTCCTAACGATGCGACCAACCACTCTGCTCCATCTCTGCAGGTAAATGAAGTTAACCACAGAAATGACAGCAGAACGAACCGAGAGGAAAAGCTGCGCCCGTTTCCTGAAATCTGAACAGGTGCTACTTCTACTTACCTACGATGCTTTTCTCCGGCGCGGGGGGGACAATGTAGCCTATGTGCAGGTACTTGGAGGCCAGTTTACTGTGCAGACCCAGAAAGTCACTGAAACGCCTTTTTACTGAAAACTCACTGCGCTTAAACACAGACATGGAGGTCTGAAAGCCAGAGAGAGAGCAGAGGAGTGAGGAGAGGAAAACCACGGCTGAGTTCATCGGGACGCTCAGGCTGCCAGGGAAACGTTATTTGATTTACTGAATACATTTAATAAAAAACTGTTTGTTTGAATTATACAGATACAATACAGATGGTCTCATATAATAAGAAATCAAATAATTTATTAAGACATGTAGCCGCCCATACAAAATCATGTGGTTTCCCTTATTTTCTCTCATATATGTGGTGTTACAACAGTGGCTTAAAGAAGGAGGAGGCTTCACTCTGATCTGATCTTGGATCTGTGTGACTGGCTTATTTCAGACAGGGGTAAACCAAGGCGCTGCACCGGGATAAGAAGAAGTGTAAGAAAGGATTATTCTAACAAAGTAACGTGTTCACTGCTGCTTTCCTACTTTACTCTTTCCATCCAAGGAGACTCAGACATACTCCGTGTGTGGTACTCTGAGAATCGGACTCACTGAAATCGCACACAGGAACACAAAGATCAGCAACACTAAAAGTCTCACCTTGGTTGTCACTTTGTAGGCCATGTACGCATTCATGCCATCACCTGGAAGACACACACACACACACACACACACACACACACACACACACACTTTAATGACTCCATTATATCACCAATATTTATATGAAGCAGTGAAACAGGCGTCTTGAAGTATGAATGAAATCATCTGATAGTGGGAACAGGAACACACTGCGCTCACACACCAAACTGGTCAAACTGGTTTCCTGTGCTTCCTTGTTGGGACAGATGAGTACCAGATATTTACTGGGCCTTGTTTGACCTTTGTATTTATTTACAGGAGCTAACCTTTCACCCACTGTTGAATAAGTAATGAGAGTGTGTTCGGGGCTCCAGCAGGCTACAGTGTTACTGCTTAGTGCGGTCATTTGGCCGTACGATGACTAAGAGTGTGACTGTACAGGCTGTTGTTTCTGCCACTGTCTACTCGCCATTTTTCTTCATCACTCTCAGTTTGGCTGCCAGCAGATGAACAGAGAAAAGCTGATTTCACTTCCAGCATGCTGAACCTCTTAAAGGGGGATAGGTAAGGTAACAGTAACAGGGGGCTGATGGGAAATCTGGGCTCAGTGAGTGAGAAAAGTGCCTCGTAATGCTGACAACAGGAGCTAAAATCAGTTGCATTGTGTGTGGGATGCACGTCGGGGACGATTCCCAAATATTGCTTACAGTGATGTGAAGCGGTGCACTCACCAACTTTCTCAGGGTCAGACACCGATATGTGAATGTCAAAAGAATCGCCGCCCTCCTCTTCTTCAATCTGCAGAAAACAGGAACAAAACATCGAGCATTTCCCGATTTTATTCGTCCAGGGACGTTCTATTAGTGCCTGACAGCAGCGCAACAGCAACATCATGAATATTTAAGGAAGGAAAAAAATCCATTTTCTGTATTAGCAACTGATGTACTTTAACCAGTAACAATGAATCACACCTAAAATGATCAAATATAATCTGAACAGTTTATATTTCAGACTCCACTCCGAAGTATGTGTGTGAATGACATCATAATACGAACAGCAGGGATTCATTCGAACCTTCTGACCAGCATGTTTCTGATTTATTCTGAATGCACGCATGTTTTTTTTAAAGAGAGGCAGGAGAGCTATTCTGATCTCAACAACAAAAATGTTGTGTTACACTTTCTACAGCAGAACATATGCAAGCTGAGCACACAACGCAAGTATTCAATTCAATTCAATTCCATTTATATAGCGCCAAATCACAACAAACAGTCGCCTCAAGGCGCTTTGTATTGTGGGTAAAGACCCTACAATAACACAGAGAAAACCCAACAGTCAAAACGACCCCCTATGAGCAAGCACTTGGCGATGGTGGGAAGGAAAAACTCCCTTTTAACAGGAAGAAACCTCCAGCAGGACCAGGCTCAGGGAGGGGCAGTCATCTGCTGCGAGGGGAGAGAGGCAGAGATTAATAATAATGATTGAATACAGGGTGAAGTATAAACAAGTAAATAAGGTGAATGAGAAGAAACATTCAAACAATAACAATGATTACAATTTGTATTTGGAGCACCTTTCACACAAAGCTGCAACCCACACAATAAAACACTAAAATGATCATCATTCTCTGTGTTACTGTAAGGTCTTTGCCTTACAGTATAAAGCGCCTCGAGGTCACTGTTTGCTGTGATTTGCTGCTATGTAAATAAAATTAAATTGAACCATTTAAACCTATATAATGGCTCAAAATGCGATTAAAATACAAGGAGGAGGCTATTCCACACTTTAGTGCCATTAAATTCAAAATGAAGGCAGGATAATCAAAGAGACCTCATTGGTTCATAAACTGAAAGGCAGCTGTTGACACAGGAAGGTCCTGCTTCTGCTGAAGCTTCATAAATCAAAGTGTAGCATTCTGGTTTCACACCCACTAACAGCATCACAGGACAGCCAGTAAAAAGTGAGCTGCGGTAATCTAAGTTACTTTAAAAAGCATAGCTCAGCATTTCAGCAGCACTGGAGTTAAAAACTGTCTCGTGTTTCGAAGGTTAAAATGATTTTTATTCCCTTGTTAAAAATCTAATAAAGTTCAGGTCAGAGTCTGAAACCGTGACCAGAGCTGGCGCTCGTGTCAGAGCAGCAGATTGTGTCTCGGGATCTGGGCAGATTCTCGCTTTCTGTTCACAATGTCACCAAAATGGGTTTAAGAATCCAACTGCCATAGCAGGAACATCCGACATCTCATTATATGACACGTATAATGAGAAGAGAAAAGGACCCAGAATATCTCCTTGAGGAACACCATATTCAAAACTAGTGAGGCTCTGCACCACATACACCTCTCACAATATTTACGCAAACCTCTCAAACACTTATATGCATCTCCATATAACAAAGCAAGAGGGTGCAAACCTTGGCCATGACAGCTCAGTCTCTGGGCAGCATTTACTTTTACAGGATTAATATTGTAAACTTAATAAACTTACCATGCAACACAATGAAACAGGAAAATAATTTCACATTTAATCAGCTGTGTAACAATATTTGGCTACGGATACAATGTAACAATAGGATAAACTGATGTCACAGAGGTGATACTAAACTCTTCAGGGTTAAATGAACCTGAATTAAAATACAGTTTATCAACAAAAATTCAGTTCCTGCTTGAAAATAATCAAGAAACCAGATTTTGTTCACCACTTTGTTTGGTAACGACCTCAGAGGAGTTTAAAAACCAGCTGTGAGTGCGGTTACCTCGTCAAATGAGGAGTGTGTGAACATGTCGTCGTGGGCGTGGCCAATGCGAGGGGTGATGACGGAGGTGGGAGGGGTGATGGGGGTGATGGCGGGCGACGGGCCATCGGACAGCAGAACGTCTCTCTCTGGACTGTCCAACGAAACCTCCTCCGTCGCCTCTACAACACCACAGAGCCCAGACAGGAAGTCCCAACGCTTCATCGTTAGCTTTCACTCTAATGGACCATCACTTACAAAATGATTATAATTCTATCAGGGGCTCATCAGGGAAGTCTTTACTGAGGTCACAGATTAAGTGAACAGTGAGGTAATTTTTGAATAGAGTACTAATCTCTGGCTTTAATGCGTGTGTGGATTCATACCTGCAAACAGGTCCTCTGGGTCGTCATCAAAGAGCAGGTCTTGCTTGGGTCCATTTGAGTTGGTGCTGATGTCCTCTAGCAGGTAGACTGGCTGGTTGTGGCTGCACAGAAACAAAAATGCAGACATGGAGTTAGCTTCAGACTTAACAGAAGAAATCCTGTTGTTAAATGATGGAGCCTATCCCAGCTGTCATAGGGCGAGGGGAAGGGTACACCTGTGCAGGTCGCCAGCCTGTCGCTAACACAGAGAGACAGACAACCATTCACACTCACATTCACACCTATGGGCAATTTACCAGTTAAGATAACCCCAGTGCATGTCCTTGGACTGCGGGAGGAACCCAGAGAAAACCCACGCAGAAAGGCCCGGGCCAAGGTGGATTCAAACCCAGGACCTTCTTATTGTGAGGGAACAGTGCTGACCGCCGTGCCACCCTCTATAATTCATATGTCAGTTTAATAAATGTGTTATTAATATCCTTAGATCCTTCTGTACTGACAGGTTAATGCAAACATTTAAAAAAATGTTATTCAGTCTCAAAATAATATGAAAAAATCCTCAAATCAAACCTCAGCCTGAAATATAATCTCCACTTTTAGACAGCTTGTATCAGTTATAGCTGAACTAATGTAGGCACAGCGGAAGTGTGCACTTCACTCCAGACTGCTGAACCTGAGCGGCGTCATTTTCACAGCAGGCCGACTCAAATCTGAGCTCTTTCCTGGCAGCGCAGGAGAAAAGCTGCCACATGTGCACAGAAGCTGTGCACACTCAACATATTCCACAGAAGCAGCAGCAAAAGAGAAAAAAAAAGAGCTTCCAGCTGTGCGTGTCATCCATCCTGCTGAGCCACCAAACTTCCTGCCCGGGCCAGCTGCTCCACCAACACCGAACGTAAAACTGATTGATCAGCAGCACCAACCATCAACCGTCACCGCTTTGTCCAGAGAAACCGACACTGCAAAGATGGGAAATGACTGCCTCGTGCATCACTACAGATCAGCACTGATCTGATAACAGTGCTAAATTAATAAGCTCTACTCCTCACTGTGAGGAAGAGCCTGGATGGCTCCTGTAAGAAAGAAAAGCAGCCTGCTCAAACGTGATTGGTCAACAGAGTTCGGACAGCAACGGGAAACCAGGAAGACTCCCTCCTCCAGACTCTCCATAGTCATATGCAGACTTCTGACATTTCATTGCTTTTTCACAGATTTGTTAGGCACTCGAACAAAAGAGCTTCTCAGTGAACTGAAAACTGCTTCCCAGCAGCACGTCTGCATGCAGCAGTTGACCGTTAATGAATCACATGTGCAGCGTGTCGCAACTTTATGGCTTTAAGGAGTGGAGATGATTTTATGTTCCGGTTTCCAGTTTAAGTTTACAACCTCCAAGTCCTGATCCCTCACGAGCCTGGTGACCGAGAACAGGTTCATTTAATCAGCATGAAGCTGTCCATGTGAGGTCTGAGCTGACGTGGTGGGTTATCGGTGTGGCAGGTGGAGGTTCCTCTGCTCAGAATGGTGGTGAAACGCTGAATGAACCACACCTGTACGAACCGAGACCTCAGCTGGAAGAGAGGAGGAGGAAGATGAGCCGAGGACGATTTTAGCTGAGAGGACAGAAAGTGTGGAGGGAGAGGGGAGGAAATGAGTGATGATAACGAGGAGCTTCCTCCCTCCTTACTCAGCAAGCACAGCGGGGTCACAGGAAACACCGCACACACAAACACACACACACAGCAGAACAGCCGCTTCCATTCAACAACAAGTGCTTCACACTTACACAGCTCAACAACAGCTCAACAAACGTCGAGGAAAAACACAAACTGACAGATCATTTATGGAAACACCGCGAAACTCGACCCTGACCTGGAAAAATCAAACCCGAGAAGGTAAAATGAGATATTCAGGAATATAAAAAAGCAGGAATGAGCAAAAGTAAAAATCATTCATTACAAACATGAACTGAACGCTGATTGGACCCACCGCTCAAACCTTAAAGGTCAGGTCCAAATTTAGGAGAAAACAAAAATGCACGATTTCTAAAATAAATGTTTCTTTCGTTATTTGTTCTCCAGTTTGGGAAACAAAGTTCTTCATTATAATTTACTAAATGTTCAGCCCTATACACAGACTGTATAGAAAAGATGGACATATTAGTGCTTCTGCCCCCTGGTGGCAGGACCAATGCACAAACCTCCCAGTCCCTTCAGTCTGTCACACCATCTTTAAATGTGATCACGGTTGTCATCATTTATCATTCAACAAGGCCAAGGCCAAATTTACCCGGCAACCCGAACCCGAAACCACACCCAGCAGCTTGGAGTGCATGATGACGTCTCTGCAGCAAGATCAGTGTTTGAGGTCAAACCAACTGGACTGAATGAGGAATGACCTCAAACACAGACTGAGCAGCACCAACGGCTACAGGAAGCATTACGGTTCATGTAAACAAACTGTGAACTATGACCCACGGTGCCTTAGAGGGGCCTTCGTGCACTAAACACTACAAGAGAACAAAACACATGAAAATTATTGTCTGTCTCATTCAGCATCTTTCTACAACCAAAGCTGAGCGTCACCAAGGCTGCACCTTCTGCAGAACTGTCAAATTAGACCGCAGCAGTTTGAGCAAGCAGGAAATAATAATTGGAGGAAACACATAGTGGATTATTATCAGAAACACACAGGGGGGGGGGATATGTTTCACATTCCTGCAAACTAAAAACAAAAGAGGGAAAGAGGAGGAGTTAAAACTGCACTGGTGATCCTGGGCCTGTTTATCAGCTCCATGAAGAAGTGCGCGGGCCATAAAAACAGACCCAGGCTCACTCTGCTGCTAACACAGGAAGTGCTGTATGACACACACACACACAGGTCACTAAAGACTGCTGTTGTGACACTCAAGGAAGACAATCATCACCAGGAATGAAAGCCAGAGTGCTGACATGACAAAAACAGGCCTGTGTGTGTGTGCGTGTGTGTGTGTGTTTGCCATGCTGCAGTCTGGAAACTTTGTTTCCGAGTGAAGTTGCGACACTGTGAAGCTGAAGAAAAACCTTCTCTCTGCAACATTTCAGGTTCAGAGATCCTGCTTTGTGTCTTCAATTCCTGAACATTGTAAAAGTCTGAAGCTCCTTTGGTTTATTTGGCACCTCATCACAGAACAACATGAACCCATGGACCACCTCTTCATTCAGCTTTCTGCGTCTGCCTGTTTGTAGTTAGGCTGAAACATCCCGGGGTACCCACGGCGGGTCAGGTTGGTTAAAATGTTGAGTGTAAAGATTGTAAAAAGAACACAACATCACACACATAAGCTGAAAAAAAACCCTGCCAAAATCTGCAATTCCTCAAAGGGCCACTTGGGGCTGACTCCAAAACTGATTCGATCCCCACAGACTCCCGTGATAAAACAGGTCATGGATACGGTTTGCTAACCAAGTTTCCTGCTGTTAGCTGGTAACTTTGCACACCATCCTCCCATCCAAATATGGCCACCTTTGGCTCCAAGAACCTAATATTACAGTGGCCAAAAATGCAAACAGTGAAGCTTCAGAACAACAAGTCTGCACGTGATGCCATCTTTTGTGTACAGTTTATGCTTCAGTAGGATTTAGCTCCCTGCAAAACAAACATGATAGCGCTACATTTTGCACAATGAAAGGAAAAATAATGTTTTCTTAAACACCAAAACAAAAACACTGAGCTTGCTGTCAGGTGTGACAGAGAACTGTATTTAACCTTCATGTTCAAGAAGCTGTAAATATTTGACAGTAATTGCTCTCTGACTAATGAACTGATCAAACACTGCTACAGCTCAAATCTAAATCTTATCAAAGTCAAGCCCTATCAAACAAAACTAGTTCAGCATTAATAACTTCGGTGTGTTAACATTTTGTCCTTGATATTTGCCCTCCTTGTTGTTCCGAGTCTCTCCAGTGTCCCTGTGTAAAATTCCCTGAGCTGTTTTCACCGTCACATTATCTTCAGACGTTAACCACCGTCTTCACTCAGTTCAAAACACACAAACACACACACGCTACAAAGAAACTTTAATCTGCTAAACTGCTGCTTTTCCGTTTTTCCACTCCGCCCTGAAAGCACCACCTGCACCTGTGTGACTGTCACCTGACTGCGAGCAAACGCACCTATTTTGCGTTTTCTTCTCAGCCCCCAAAAGACCCTCCTCGGCTCCTGTAACGGTGACTTAGAAGGCCACCGTTTGGTGTATTTACACAATTTTTTGGCTGTTTTCCTGAATGATGACAGTGCACAGATGTATCCAATAGAAGCTTCTACACACACCAACCCTCGTTCAGAAATTAAACGATTTAAAGGTGTCCAGCCTGCCTGCTGCCCCTCCTCTAAGTTTCCATCTGTTGTGAGCTGGAGGCATCACGCCCTGTCTGCCAGAGCTCCCCTTCGGCCTCCCCTCATCACCTCCTCCTCACCTCATGTGCTGCGGCCGACTCCGGGAACAGTTCCTCCCCGTCCTCCAGCTCATGGAAGTCGGTCTGCTCCGGTGGAGGGTCCCTGGCCGTATCCGCCATATTTGCCTTTCGTTTCTGCAGTTTATGGTAGTGATGTTGGCTAGCAGCTAGCTAACAGACACACACACATACACACACACAGCCCGAACACAGTCGACTGACAGGGCGAGAGGAGGAGGAGGAGGAGCGGGAGTCAGGAGGTTTTCCCAGCTCGTCATGTGACCAACAGCAGGAATCCCGATGGGAGCCGGAGACACGCGAAAAGAGACGAGGACTCACTCCGCCGCAGTTTCCCGGAACCTCCCCGAGGGCTATAAGGATAAAATGATAAAAGTGAGAGTTTCACATTGAAAAACTCCTTTAGGTTAAAACGATATAATTGATGTAAAACTCTGTAAACATGAGGAAATTAACTGGAAAATAAAGTACATGAAACTAATTATACTGCAGCCCCAAAATAATACACGCCGCTTCTCATATTATTTAATAAAAAACAGTAAATAATTAAATACGTCGGATAAAATGCAATAAATAAACAAATATGTGATTCGGTCATTAAATATGCATCATAAATACTATAATTTCAAATTAACTCAATTTGAGTACATTTAGTGTGACGTTGAATGAAACAATAAAAAACCTGTGTATGTACAAAATGAAATTGTAGGAAATTTTATTTGAGTACAGTAAATGAAATAAAACAGCCAACGAGCAGAAAAAGACTTTTTAATTAATAAAATCATTCATGTGAAAATTAGAATTAAAATCAACAGAAAATATTAAGTAGAAGATGAAAATATAAAAAAATACTTCTTTATTATTATAAAAATGCATCTAAGATATTCTATTTTATTCAGTAGAGCCCAATAATAATGGATTATGCAAGCAAATAGCAGAAAAATAAAGATTTAGTAATTTATGTTAAATATGTTTTTAAAAAAAAACTGAAAAACATCATCAACAAAAATCACGTTCTTAAAATAAATAAAATATAATACAATTAAAAATCATTTCAAATACAATAATAATGCAGAATCATAACCAGGGTGACATGCGCAGAGGTTCGAAGCTGCCTAATTATTGCTAAATAAATCAAAGACATGAAAATAGGAGAATATTGCCAGACCACAGTTGTAAATAAGAAATTGTTCTTAATCTGTTTGCCCGGTTATATGAAGGTTTCAAAAACATAAACATTTTAGAGTTGTAAAATATAAATGAACAATAAATGTCATCAGCTAAATTCTAGGAAAAATAATAAAGGTATAATTTGTTAATTATTTAAATCACCTAAATCAAACATACACTGATTTATGCATTTTATAATTGTTAAAGCTCCACATTTATGAGTTCAGGTTTTGTTTTATATGTGTTTAAAATAACAATGCAACAGTTAAAATCTCAAATTATTTTGAATTTATTCTTCACACTTTACCAGCTTTAAGTTGCACTTCCTCCCGTCCTGTCGTATCTATCAGTATATTTATTGTTGTCTATTTATTTGTTCTTATTCTAATAAAATAAATAAATACTTTTATCTATGATCATGTTTCGGAGCCATTGGACGGATGAAGCGTTTCAGCCGGACCACTTTGAGGGATGCACACAGTGGCAGGCTGGCGGCATGCGTAAACAGGACTTCAAGAGCAGCTAATCTCGCGGAATTTTTATTTTCAGGAGCTTTTCCGGAGCTCGTGAGTCCGCTCGGGCTTTAGCGAAGGCGGGTGTTTGTGTGGGGAGAGAAAGACGAATCCAGACGGGCAGTTTCATCTCTGTAGTTCTTTTAGCATGGATGCTAGCGTGGGAGCGGCTAATGTGGCCTCAGAAGAAGAGTACGAAGTTAGGCATGTAACACAGGAGGAAGACCTAGACCCGGACCCGGACCCGGATCTGGATTCAGCTAAAACAACGGTAGAAGGTAAAGCGCTGAAGTTTCACAGTAACAGGTGGGCACTGAAGAGCGGAAGTACCTGGCGGAGCTTTTCCTGCATTTACTCCGTTTTCACGAATGAAATGAAAGCTTCATGAATCCGAAACAGTGTTCTGCTTTTCTGGGAGGTGAAGATCTGGACTTGGTTTTAGGCCCTGTCTAAAGTCATGTAGATGCACTAAAACCTTTTTGTGTGTTTTACGAGTAGATGAAACATTTTATGAATCAGAAACTTTTAAAGAGCGTTTCGTTGCCCTGTCAGAATCCAGTCCAGGTCTAATGAGTGTTAACTGCAGCAGCTTAGCATATTTCTGTACCTTGAACTCCTTACACTCTCCCTGATAACATCTTCTCTGCTTATTTACTTGTTTCCTGTCTTTTGTAGATCTGATACACAAGGCCCAGGCCGTGCAGACAGACAGCATGACTGCAGAGTCCAGCGTCAACACGGAGAACGACTGGGAGAGCAAGGTGGCCGCTGTGTTTGAGTACAGCTCCACCCTGATGGAGCAGTACAACAAACTGGTGAAGAAGCAGGAGGAGGATGAGGTGGAGACGTGAGAAGTACAAACAGCAGCTGCAGAAGAGGAAGGAGGAGGCTACCTGCCAGCACCAGGTGAGACACCACACACGCACGCACGCACACACACACAGGTGTGCCTCTCCTGTGGGATTGACAGACTGTCTCTGTGTTTTCAGGCTCTTCTGGACAAACTGGAGTCTCTGCGAGTGAAACTGCAGCTGAACAACTCCAAGGCCACCAGGAAGAACTTCTTAGCCAAGAAAGCAGAAATGAGCGCAGAGAAAACCCGAGCAGAGGAGGAGAAGAACAGGTGAGACGAGAGGATGCGGATAGTTGTTACGACGTTCTGAAACCTCATGTTTAAAAAGCATCACTGTCATCGTTTTCTTCTCTTTTGAATCTTTGCTGTTGCTCATCAGTAAGACAAAAGTATTTTTATCCTGATTACTAAAATAATGATAGTTTAAGCAGGAGTCATTTTGAAATCAGAGGAGCCGCCCCCTGCTGGCCATTAGGAAGAATGCAGGTGAATATACTCCCTGTATGTTATTCCTGCAGGAAGCACTTTCAGATCGGTTTAGCTTTCATTTCATATCCTACTGTCAGCTCAGCTGAGATGCTGCTCCGCCGCTGAGAGCATCATACTGCATCAACTGTTCAAACTCAATGAGCCCAAATTTTTGTGCCTTATTTTCTCCATAAAGTATAAAAAGTTATACTTTCACTCCATGTTGGGCCTGATAGATGATTATATTGATATATCTGTGATATGGAAATATGGGTCAATATGAGGTTCTAAAGTCACATTTTCCTAAAAGCTCGGTTAATGCTCTCCTCTCTCTTCGTCCTGCTTTGGGAATCAGGCTGGCCAAAGAGCTGGAGGAGAGCGAAAGGAAGCTGACGGCACTCACTGAGGAGCAGAGCGAGGAACAGCGGAGGTGGCGGGAGGAGTTGGAGGAGCTGAGGCAGGAGATGGAGCGAGTGAGGAAGGAGGCAGAAGAGTCCCAGCTGCAGGCCTTGCAGGACGAGGTCACAGCCGTGGAGAAGCAGAGAGACGTGGCCGTGTCTCGCATCGAAGCCTGGCTGAAAGAGGTTCAGACATCAGCTTGTCTCTGTCATGCTAACATACGTGATGTCCCAGATAAGTGAAGCATCATGTGTTGTGTCTCCACCCGTCATAGGTGGGACAGTATCTGAACACGCTCAGGCTGGAGTTTCCACAGCAGTATTCTCACGAGAGGCAGAAGTGGGAGAAGAAAGAAGGTTTGGTCAGGAGGAACCAGGCTGAGCTCCAGAGTCGCTTCGAGGAGGTTCTACAGCAGCTTCAGCAGGGTCGAGAGTTGGAGTCCCTCCCCAGGATCAATGTGCCGTCTCTACCACAGGTCCCCATGGTGAGAGACATGTGACACCAATAATAGGTCGTAAACCACCTTCCTTACTACAGGGGACAGAAAGTGCCAAAATCAGGAATAAAACACTAAATAAATGAAATGAATAAACTTTTAAATGCACCACAGATACTAAAGTTAATGAGTTTCTTCATTAACTTGGTGCTTCATGTGAACCTCCCTCTGTGCCATCAAATTTCTGTTTGTCTTTTCCTTCATGGAGGAAATGAGACTGTCAGGATTGTTTACCCCTAAATAAACAAACACCTAATCACTTTAATTAATTCTTGCATGCATTTTTATTATTATAGAAGTATGTAATGCCGAGTTCTCTTCATAACGTTCCCTGTTTGTCCCACAGGCTGAGCTGCGCTTCGATCAGGTGATGCAGTCGCTGGTTCGGCCGCACATCGGGACTCCGCCTTTTTCAAACCCAGTTCACCGACCCCTGCAACAGCAGAGGCACCCACACTATTACCAGCAGCGGCACCATCACCCCCACCCTCCCCAGTACCGTGGCCCTTACCACCACCCGGCCCCCCAGCAATACTTCGAACCCTCCCCATCACTGCAGGACCAGCCTCCCCCTCAGCTTCTCCCCCACATTAGAGGCCAAATGAGGGTGACTCCCCCTCCCAGTCTGTCCCCGTCCCCCCCTTTTCAGTCTGCCCACCCTGTAGCGCCTTCCCCCCCTCCCCCCACCGCAGCTACTGCTGCTCCCTCCTCAGCACCTGCTGGCAAACTAGACAAAGTCCTGGAGAAGCTCGGAGCAAGGTTCCCACAATGCAACAGGGCTCAGCTAACGTCTCTGCTCCAGCAGGTGAAGAGCTCTCGCGGCACCTTGGCCGGCATGTCCATGGACGAAGTCATCGAGCAGGTCGGCTTCAGGCTGGCCCAAAACGAGAGGTTGGCCCCGGGGCCCATTAGCCGGCCCACTCCCCCGGGCCCCATTCAGAGGCCGGCCCCTCCCACGCAGAGAGCAGCAGCAGCAGCGCCACCAACTGGAGGTCACGCCCGTAAACTCTGCCTGATGTGCCAAAACCACGTGGACCCAGAGAGCCGCCACCCGCTCAGCTGCTCCCACACCATCCACAGAGACTGCATCCAGGTGTGGCTGCAGTCCAGCAAGAACAACTCGTGCCCCTTCTGTCCAGCAAAGTGACCGAAATAGACGTAGCACATCTGCGTCCTTCCAGATGTTCTGTCTCATTATAGTCTTGTGATATATTCAGTCTTTAACTTGTTGACTCTGTATCATCTGCTTTCAGCAAACCTGTAACGAGGTTCTAAAGTACAGGAAGGCACTCTTAGCGCTTTCATTAGCAACATGCTAAACATGGCTGGGTTAGGGTCAGTTAGCTGTAGCATTTTTATTTATGCCAGATTCTGTCCAGAAACGAGTCGGTCTTAATACATCGTGTCATCAGTAAAGCTCTGCATCACACTCATCTCTACGTCTTTATAAATAATAATTTGCTTTGACACCTGGGTGTAGTTCAGGTGTGGTCACTAAGCTCCGTGCAGTAGTACAGGTATGGAGTAAAATAATGGGGAGTGTTCGTAATAGTAACTGGGCTTGAAGATGGTGTCCAATCACAGTAAAGTGTGTAATAAAGTGTTTTATGTTGTGGAGTCCGAGCAGAGTTCTTCGGTTACGGATCGATGAGGGATTTTGTGTCGTCAGACCTGCGGCCGGATGTCTGGGACAGCAGAGCTTTCAGCCGATCGCCTCGTAGTGAGGTGGATCAGGTGTCGGGGAGGATGCTGGACAGAGCTGGTGTTCCCAAGTGTAGTGATTGATCGGGTGCATTGGGAGTATCTGGCAGAGTGTGTTCCACATCTCCATTGCCGAAGCTGCTGCGTGGAATTGTGGCTGCCGGGTGGTCTGTGCCTGTCATCGTGGTAAACCCCGAACCAGATGGTGGACACCAGAAGTGAAGGTGGAATCCTGTTGCGCTCGGTTGACCTGTGGGACTCCAGAGGCAGCTGGAAGGTACCAACGGGCAGCGAGGGCTGCACCTGAAGCAAAAACTCAGGTGTGGGAAGACTTCTGCTGGCAGCAGCTAGTCTGTACTCAAACATGGCCGCCACCTTTTTACAGAACCATAGAACACAGTTTATTCTGGACTAAGTTGTGACCACCTGGTATAAAACAGGAAGTTCTGCCAAAGGAAGTCCTCTTCTTTTAAGAAACTCCAAAACTGTCCTGTCCAAAACTCATGGATCCACATTTGAGCAAGAAAGACTAAAAAACAGTTTTGAACATTTTTTCTGTTAATTAAGAATCCGGCCGTCAACTGTTGCATTTACAGCAATCACCTCAAACATGCACACAAACCCTTTGGTGGAGGTTTTGAACCTGTGAACACCTGTAACTGCTGCCTGTTAAACACACACTCTCATCCTCTCTCCCTGTAGACTCACAGCTGCCTTAATGGGCTGTGCTGGACGGTCGATGGTTGAGGTTAAAGGAGCCGTCCCGATAAATGCCACACAGTCCAGTGCTGATATCTCCCATGTATGACTGAGAGAAATATGGCAGTTGTGTATTTGTGAACTGCTTCCTGTTTACTGTCTGAGTGGCCTTCTTGTCCCCCTCTCAGCTGGCTCTGAGTGAATTTACAGGTAACGGTGCCGATGAAAGCTGCTGCAATGAAGGAAGAACCTGGCAGAAGATGGGGAGAAACTACTGCTGAGGGTGGAGAGGTGGAGGGAAGCTCACGGTTCCTGATTAATGATGGCAATGCGAACAACAATGCAGCCTTATTAGTAACAATAAAAGCAGCAGCTCAGTGTGGCAGTGGTCCATCCATCGATCCATCCAGTCAGTCAGTCATCTTGCCCAGGACTCCTAACCCTGGAGCTAACATTCCTGGGTTGGACTTTTGTATTTGTAGCCGTGTTTCTTCCACAGTGAAGCTGCTCAGACAGGATAGGGAGACCTTACAGGTAATGCTGGGGGTAAATAATCAGATTTGGAACGTAGGGCGGCTGCAGCACCTGCGTGGTGAAGTTATTGGAAAGCCAAACCAAACCCACTCCTGCTCGCTGGAGAACAGAGGGTTAGTGCCAGGTTCCAACAGGTGTGCTACCATCACCACACAAAACCAGGAAGAGAAAGCAAAGCATTGGTCTCAGGATGGGAACTATGGAAGTCTGTCAGTTGCTCCCCGACTGGAAGCTGAACTTTTTCACTAGCTGAAAAAAAAATCCTTAATTTTAATTCTTTCGTGCTCGCTTTGAATCTGCTTTCATTTAAAACGATCTCTTTGCAGGGCTGCACTTCATAACTGCTCCCGTTAAAGACAGCCAGTTTAAAACTGCTTTTATCTCCTCTGCAGGCTGGTTTAGTGTGTCTGTGTGTGTGTTATAGATCTGATGTGTGTCTCCAGGGACAGAGGTATTAGTGATGGTCTGCTGTGTCTCCAGTGGATCCTGTGACAACTCTAATGTCGGTGTGATTTACAGACCGCTGGACAAACCAGCATCATTACCGCAGCCTGTAAGCTCGGGCCGACCGACCGCTCCCAAACTGTGGTCTGGGGACTCTCAGGGGCCTTTAAGAGGCTCCCGGCGGACCCCTCAGTGAAATGAGAGAGTTTTATTTGACTATTATTTCATTGAGGAGGAGATAACGGAGCGGGTGAGAATGAGCGATCAGAGGTTTGAGTCCGAGTGTGTGACAGACTGAATCTGCTCAGCTTCAAGTTTTTAGCACGCTGTGAAACACGACAACTACTTAAAGGAAACGAGACCCATAAAACACGCTGTGAAAAAACAACTGCTGCTGCTTTTGTTTATTGGATCCAAAAATCGTTCCTATCAAGTCCAGCTTTTCTGTAATTGAGTCCTCGGAGTGTAATTTTCCTACAGGAAGTGAACTTGTTGTGAGTAAAGTTTGTTTTTGTTGACCCCAGTGGAACTAACGCCATTATTTTATGTTACTTTTTGAAACGGCCTGATTTGGACTCTAGGTCTGTTTTAAGCCTGATTTCATTCTGGTTGGAAACGTCACACAGCTCTGGATAATGAAAGCCTCACATGAATAAAGATCGGGTACTTAAAGGTCATGGTTTACGCTCCGAAGATGAAGGAGGAAGTCCTCAGAAAGATGAGGTGGATTTAACTGATTGTCTTAAAGATATAAAATCCTCTCAAACAGCAAATACACCTGTTTCTTGGACTCCTGAGTTCTTGTTTGATTTCTCTCACTTATTTCAAGGTTTTTGCTTCTGTGTTTTTCCTGAGCTGAGCTGAATTTTAAACGATCTACACGGAAGCATCTTTATTCTTATTTATCTCACACCGAGTCTCGGTGCATCCCCCTCTCTTCAAGCCAACCTTCTTCTGATTGGCTGCTCCTCACAAGCGGAAGGTTTGAAAAGCAGGTGGGCGGGGCTTCTTGGGTGACCATATTTGGGAAGTCTGCTCTGACTGACATCACACAGATCCAAAGGTAGAAAAAACAAGAGCTTACCTCACTAGAGTAACAAAACAAACTGTTAGAAAAACAAGGCATTTTGGCTTCTTGTATAAGGTGTGGTCCTCAGGGTGGAGCCAATCATCTGCCCAGTTAGCATGCTGCAAAGCTGAACGGATGGAGGCTCGTGGTGCAAACGAGCCAAAGCACACTGCAAAAGCAACCCGAGAAAGTCTCGAGGCAAAGAACCGGCCAGCTGAGTGAGCCGAGTCACAGTACAGCATGCTGTAGACCAAACTTCACATCTTGGTTGTTTCATGGTGTGTGCAGAGGCAAAATCACACACACACACACACACACACACAGGTCGCTGTCCAAATACTTATGAGATAGAAGAAGGAATATTATAAATAAAGTACTTCCAGCACGGACCTTACAATCTAAATACTCCTGATAATGAAAGGCTGGTTTGAGCTGACGTGCATCGGTCTGCGTGCACCGGCAGCTTCAAAGCTCAGACTGGTCTCAGAGTTCTGCGTGTTGCTGGTGCTGAGGTGACATTTGAGATTCTGTCTTCAGAGGAAAGAAATACTCTGATGTTCTCTCTGAAACAGACGAATGTTAACGAGATGTTCCCTCTGTGGTTGCTTCATGTCTGTGTGGGCTGTTTATCAGTGAAAGCCTCCAGAACTTTTTAGAAACTGGGAGGGAAAAAAAATCAATCATCTCTTTGGGTGTAACACTCGTGTGTTTCTGACATTTTACAGAACATCATCAACGATCGCCTCCTCGTCTCCGGGGTCACAAACTGCTTCTGCACAGGAAGGAAGCTGAGCCCTCTGTCAATTATAGAGGTAAAAAAAGGAGAGATTAAAATAAGACACGGGTTTACTGCAGGTTATTCAGAATCTGTGCTCTCAGCGAGCCCGTCCTCCGGGACGAACAGTCTGAAGGCCGAACAAACACTTTAACAAGGTGCCGCTGCTGTTTTCATGCTCACAATCAACTACATCGACTGCGTGACAGAGGAGCTAAATGCCAAACGGCTGCTGAAGAGCACAACTGCTGCTGGAGGTCACTGTGTCTGCAGCAGGGCGCACACTGCAATGCTGCCCCCAGCTGACCGGGCAGGGGAACTGCACATCAGCTGACGACGTCCAAGGCTCAACTCAGTCATTCACAGCAAAATACTGCCTTAAAAACTCAGGAGCGATACACAGAAACAACACACTTGTAATTTTGTGTGCATTTAACTCACATTTTATATATTATGATATATATGTTGGAGGTAAAATTGGAAAGAAAATTAGAATATTTAAAGAAAATAAAAAAAATATATACACTTGAACATTAGCAGTGAGAACTACACTTTTTTAAACTAATAATCAGGTTTTTTTTATCCTGACATTAACAGGATGTAAAAAAATAAAATAAATAATGATGAATATTAATAAAAACAGACAGCCCTGTGAGAACTCGCTTCCTCTCATGCTGTGATGAAGAGCTGTGTCGTCATCAGTTAAAGCCTTGATGTAACTGTAACAGATGGCAGCGCTCAGCTCTGAGTCCCGTTACGTCTCTGAGTGATGATGTTTTTTTCATCTGCCAATATCACAGCTGAATTATTAATGCACCGCTCAAACATAAACCCTGAACTTCACTAACAGGCTGAACCATCACACTCTAGATCAGAGGCCAAAATATGTGATATGATGAGAAACAGCAGATAATAAAACCCAACAAAGTCCCCCACTGTGGAAATAATAAAGGTATTCATTCATTCATTCAAAATACTGAAACTAATGAGGTTAATTTCTGCAGTTTGATGATGTCTGAATTTGCCTGCAGTTATCCAAAAACTGCTCACTGTGCCTTTCAGCTGCTCTTACAAACTAAATTTAAGCTCTCAGATTTCTCATCATGTCTGCAGCAGGCTGAGTATCTCAAAGTGAATTTAACACTTTCAAACAGTGATGGTTTAGATACAGTTTGTTTCCTGTTTGCTTGCTGCATGTTTGATAACTGCACGACTGACCCACCAGCCTGTGATGAAGAGGCTTCATCCATGACGTTAGAGCTGAACTAACTTTCATGGCCCAAAGCCCGAGGATCGGCTCAGGTTCGGGTCCTGCTAATCATCTGTCTTTGCATTTTATGTGCTGCAACAGAAAAACGCTCCTCCTTTTTTTAAAGTGCGGCGTTGCTGTATGCAAACATGCAGACAACAGCATGAGGCCAGCCTAGTTATGCGTCTTTCTCCTGCACAACAATGGAAGGTGGCACTGAATACACACTTAGAAAGCATAGACTGTAAATACAAGATGGACTAACATTGTGAGGTCAGCCATGGGTTTGGTGTTTTGGCCACCTCTGTGTTGGATTTTGTGAAACAGTATCTGGATGCGGGGGCGGAGTGCTAAATTACCAGCTAATGCTAGCAAGCTTGGTTATCAGGACAGATGCATTAGCCATGCATCTGCTAATTTATGCTAAGGAACAAACTGATAACATACCAGACGTTACCTCCCAAAACTAAAGCACTAACTTCTTAGAATTGTTATACTTCATGATGAGCCATACTGTGAGAGTATAATTCAATTAAAATGCTTCATAAAGCACCAAAAAGCTTTGTACCAGGCTGTAAGCACACTTTTTAATGCTGCAGAGATTTACTCACTATTGGGGTTATTATCAGAACTCCAGTGTTGGCACGTCTATGCTAGCTTAAGTTTTCAGCCCAGACGTTGCCAGTTAACAGAAAGGTATTTGAGCTGTCTGAGGTTGGATGGTGAATGTTAGTTCCTGACAGGTGTCAACCAGCCTCAGAAGCTGTGACTCAGCGTGGGTCGACTCGGCTCGGCATGACCCGTCGTGTTGTGTTTCCATTGCAATTGAGGACCACCACAGTGTGGGTGGAGTTAATATAGCAGCGCGGGCAGTAGGGTCACACACAACAATGGATGAGATAGAGGCAAGCTAACAGCTAATGCCAGTTTAATATCACCATCATTCATAAGTCCCCGTACAATGTTTTAATGGATGAAGGTTCTCATTAAGTATAACCCTATACTTAGCAAAAGTTACGGTAATAACACCACAGTAATCCCCTATGTTGTTGTGAAGTGCAGTTTCTCAGCTTTCAGGAACCGTTTGAATTTTTCCTTTGATCAGCACCTCAGGCTCTGTGCTAACAGCTGTTCGGCTTGTAGGGGCAGGTAACGGTGCTTCAGCGGCGATCGCCCGGCAGTACAGGGCTGTAATATGTATGATGTGTGTGCTTCAGATGGCTCTATTGTTGCAAAACTACAGCTGCAAACTGTCAGTCCGGGTATTCAACCAGTGCTTTGGGCCTCCGGTTTCTTGCCTTCGGGTTTTAAAGGTGGCACGCTGATTCTGGTGAAGAGTTCGCTCTCATGACTCCGCTAGTGACGACACTCCCTGGCCAATCAGTGGCATGCTGTTCTTCCGCGTCACATTTTCAGATCTCTGCGGATCACTTGGAACCCCACGTGAGTGAGTACTAAAAAAATATATGGTACCAGGTACTAATGGAAACACCTTCAAACTGCGCCGAGTCGAGCTGCGCTGAGTAGATACTAGGGATGCACCAATCCAATATTCAGTATCGGTCCGATCCTGGCCGATATCAGAAAGAAATAAAAGAACGTAATCCGATCCGACCCACATTAGCTGCGTTACAGTTCTCCATCGTCTTCTTCTTCTTGTGGGTTTGCGGGTGACCAAACCAGCTTAGAGCTGCATTACCGCCACCTACCGGAATGGAGTGGGGATCAGGAAATAACCCCTCAGTTCTCTGTCGCTGTGACGGATTCCCTTTGACACTGGGTGGATGATCGCTGACATGTTTCCCACGCCTCCACCGCCCTCTGCGTGTCTGTGCTTGCTGTGCTGAGAATTTCAGCTGTTATTTTTTCTCTACTTCAGCTCCCGGACATACTGCTAGTGAGCGCCGCGTCCGGTACCGGAAGGACCCCTTCCCCATCAGAATATTTTTATACTTAATCCCTGATTAGTGACTAAATATAGACCTGCAGTAGAAACGCGTTTAGGAGAATGCTTGTGAATATAAAGCATTACAAGATTACGCTCACACAGACCCCAGTTTTTCAACATAAACACTGATAACACAACAGCAGCAGTCAGCTGATTTACCTGCAGTCAGTCTGCACAAGCATAAAGAGGCGGAGCCGGTGAGCTCAGGTGGAGCGGAAGAAAGCTTTTCTCCCTGTAAGCACCATTAAAGCTTTACTGGGAAACAGCTGGAGGTCCTTCATCAACCACCTGATCAGTAAGTGAAGAACAGAGAACTTTGTAGCTGCTCCATCCACCCTGTTTGTTTCACACAGGGGAAAACTGCAGTACGGAAGTTAAAATATGCAGATGAACTGTTAATGTGAAAAAGTATTTCTTATCCAGTTACTCAGGTAACTGATGGAATAATTGATAGAATACTCAGTTGCTAAATTAAGCCATCGTTGCAGCCCTACTGAAATTTGCAACATCAGATAAGCCAATGCATCACCTTCTCACAGGAGCAACAGGATTCAGGTGACAGTGATTGTTGTAAGTAAGTAAAGTTTATTTATTTAGTGCTTTTAACAGACAAAAAGTCACAAAGCGCTGTACAATAATTAAAACACAATATCAAAAAACCCAGATAAAACACCATGTTAAAAACATATTAACATTACCATATTAAAAGAAAAAGAATAAAAATAAAGTCAACAGAAAGCCTGGTTAAACAGAAAAGTTTAACTTTTTTTTTAAGACACCACAGAGTCAGCTAAATGGAGCTGGAGTGGTAAATAGTTACAGAGCTGTGGCACCACCGCCTGAAAAGCTCTGCCCCTCCCTGGGTCTTAGTCGTGTATGTGGGACAACTAAAAGATTTAGATTTTGTTGTGTGAGAAACTGTTGACTTATGTAAAATGTATCCCGGCATTTAAAAACACAATTTTTTTGGGTTTTTTAAAAAATATATCGGCTTTGTATCGGTATCGGCCGATATCGAAATGTAATATCTCGGTATCGGCCCTAAAAAGTGGTATTGTGCCATCCCTAGTAGATACTAATGGAAACGCGGCTAAAATATCTTATAAGGACCTGAAAACACCAGGGGGTCACTGAGCCCCATGTATCGATGGAAACCTTTGAAGAGAAGTCAACAAATATGAGCTAAATATACATGAGTGAATGACTTTGTCCTGCTCATGAGAAAACACTCAACTGCAGACAGAAAACACGCTCAGAGCTGCAGGGTGCTTAAAAACCAACTCACAGGGGCAAGAAAAGAAAAGAACTGAGGGCACACCTCAGTACGACTAAAGATGCAACAGGAAGGGTAACAAGGAACAAGTTAACTTACAGTAAGACACACAAAGGAGGGACGTGAAAACACAGGAAACCTTCAAAATAAGACAGGAAGTAAAGCGAAAGAGGGTTTGGGTTAAGCTGGCTCAGGTCTAGGCCGCTTTCAGGCCGTATTTTTAGGCTTTTACATAAGTGTTTGTTTGGCCCGTGTAATCTATATATAATCTATAAAATCTGCACTTTTTAATATCAACAGCTTTAAATTTGTTAAGGCCCGCAGGACTCTGGAAATCTGAAGAGACCTTAAGGCTGTTAGTGAGCAAACATGAGGCTCTGCTCTCATTTCAGCTCAAATGCAAATTGCTGTCTGTGGGCCTGATGACGCGCCGTGTCCGTGTGAAGGCCTCCGTGGAAGATGAATGGTGTTTATCAGCCGCTCTGGAATCAGCGGTTCGCACAGGGCGCCGTCTAATGACCGTTTTTGTCTTAAAGGTTGTATTTATTAGTATCCATCATCGCCGCCGTTACATCAATTAATGCCGTTGATGGGCGGCGGAATTGTCACCCTCGGCCGCCTCTTGCTCACCCACACCCTCTCCATCCTTCACAGGCAGAAGAACCTCCTCTCCTCTCTGGCATTAAAGGCCTGTCATCCCAGCATGCCGCGGGGCCCCCGACCATAGCCCAGCGGTGTCAATTAAATTTGATTGACTGAGTAAAAGAAGCACACAAATAAGCCAAAACAACAGACACAAAAATCTATACATGACTCCTGCAGCCCCCCGCCCCGGCTGTCAAATCAAGCGCTCGTCTCGTCTGATTCCGTGGCGTGTGCCGCGGACGTCCGCCGCAAGATAACTGCTACCGTGTGTGTGTGTGTGTGTGTGTGTGACTGAAGGCGTAAGCTAAATGCACCCCCCCCCCCAACACACACACACACACACACACACACACAGAGTGATCCAATTAGCGGCTCTGGAGCTTCGTCCGCGCTGCAGTGGAGGCCCCTGGGTATCGACTCAAACTGTTGTCCAATAAATGAGGTCTAATTTATCAGTTTAACTCCCCCCCCCCACCAGTCGAAAAGAAGAGGGGGGGGGACAAATAGCTTTCGTTTTTTGCTGCATGAGGCGAGGAGCGTTTGGGAAAAATCCCAATAAATCCCGCATTCCTCACATATCTCGTGTTGTTGTGCTAATTGTCAGCCGGTGAGCTCATGTTTCATATTCGCCGCGATGACTGAGGGACGCTATTAGAGCAAACCCCATTAGGCTCCGTGGGGAAGCGGCTGACCGTGCGTGGGAACCATCAAAGACCAATTTGCTAGCCAAACACCATAAATCTGCCCTGTTAACGGACTGTTTTTGATGCTGCTGCAGGCAACAAATAAATATACGCTGTGTTATGTATTGTCCATTAAATTACCAGAGAGCACAATTCACACATGACATTCATCTTTGTCAGCGGTGCTTAAATGTGGGGTCCTGGGACCCGCGGAGGCCCTGTGACGGTGCTGGAGGAGGTCTCCGTGACGGCTTCATTTATTGTTCCAGAAGAAGGCTGAAAACGAGGACGTTTTATTTGTCAGAGCTACAGAGATCAATTCCAACTTTAAAGTGAGGACCAGACAATGAAACACATCTTTACCATCAGATGCTCAAGCTGAGCACAGTTTGCTGCAAAGCCTTCCAGCCAGGTGTTCCCAGGAGAGCGCTGAGGTCTGCAGTCCTGTGAAAGCTGCTGCACATCCTGAGAGAAAAGGCTAAGCAGCAGCCAGGTCCGGCTGATCAAATGCATTTGATTAACTGATCATCAGCATGTGCGAGCACCTGTGCAGAAGCTTGGCAGTTTGCTGGTCTGGAGCATTCAGGTGTGTGTTAATCTTCCCAGGAAAGGACAGCTCCCACATCCATCCAGGTCAATGGTGGGCCCTGCAGAGGACCTCTGAGATGTTGGAGGAGGTCTCAGTGACAGCTTCACTTACTATTGGAGAAGCAGAAGGTGGTTGGAGGACCTGGGAAGTTGTATTTATTAGAGTGAAACCGACAAATCTGGACTTTAATAATAATAATAATTTAATTTATATTGCGCCTGTCAGTAAACCTCAAAAAGAAAAAGTAGAGATCAAAGCTCTTTTTGAACAGGTGAGTTTCTTAAAGAGTGCAGTGACAGATGGTGCGAAGCTCAGAAGGGAGGAAGTTACAGAGGGTGGGGGCTGCCTTGCTGAAGGCGCCATCCCCAAAGGTGTGGAGGTTGGTGTGAGGGACGGAGAGCACACCTGCGGCTGAGGGCCGCAGTGAAACCTGCCTTTACAACTCAATCCAGTCACCAGTTGTGGGTCACAGGGCAGCAGGCTGAGCTGAGCTGAGCTGCAACCTCTGCAGCTGGGCTGCACAGATCTGCAGATCTGCTTTCATTTACACTTCACACAGCAGGGGCTCTGGGACTGTGCATGGATTAGAAAAACAAAGCAGTAAAGTGAGAGGTCCAGGTGAAACATATCCACAGCCTAACAGGTGGCACTAAAGACAGTCGTGGAGAAGAAGGTAGTAAACTCCTGAGAGCTTAAAAGGGTTCATGGCACAAAGGTCTCCTTCTCTGCTAAAGGATCAAAGAAATCATCATACAACCCTTTCATACCTGTTAACAGTTCAGATGTCACTGACCCGGGAAGGGTAACATTCCTGATAGCTGGAACGAGGAACATTAATCATCTCACCATCGTGGACAAAGACCACCTGAAGCCACCTGAAGTCCAGAAATAAAGTTTATTTCAGTTCGTCTTCGGCCTTCACAGCAATTTAAATAGAAGGACAGAAGAAGCCGTCTCTGTACACACTGGTTAGTAAAACATCTGAGCCCAGACACATTCACACACACGGTCTCACTTCACCGTCTGTGGGTTTGCATTGAGTGAGCATCCAGGTGGATGCTGCTACAGTAACTGTCTGAAGAGCTCAGGTAAACTTCACTCTGTCCCCTTCTCTCACGAAGAAGGAGCTTCAGATTAAATCATCATTTCAAAGACGGTTTTATTAACGCAGCCAGGACAACACCGACTGGCAACGAGCAACTGAAACCCTGCAACCTCCTCCAGGCACAGCTGTGATGCCTGCCTCATGATTTCCCAGGAAAGGAAAACAAACAGGGGTCTGAAATTCCAAATGAAACCAAATATCTATTAAAAACAACAATAATAATAATAATAATAGTACAGGCTGAAGTGCCAGTTTGACTGTAAAAAATGAAATCAGTGAGTATATCATCTTTAATTGATCATTCCTTATAAACTCAGTCTGAGAACAGTTCCTGCCTGAGCCCCTCAGAATCAGTTTTTCATAATGAAGACATGATTCATTGATTTACCTTCATATTATGAATTTACAGGCCCTCAAGTACACACAACATTTTAAGTACAGCAGCCGGCTACATGACATTTTCAGAGGAAATGATATTAAAACAGAGGGAAAGATGACCCCAGCACATGGTCCAGCCTGTTACACCAGCCTCCTGTCACACAGGCTAATACGATCCTTTAAAGTGAGTCACCAGCTTGTTTCTGTTACTGTGCGTCACATTAAATCGGTGCAGGTTTGCTTTTCAAAGAGTCTCATAAACCATAAACAAAAGTTATGACACTGACTTGGTTTCAGCTCGTGTGGATACCTGCTGTCCTTATGAAGGGAAAACAAGGTCGCCTCTGTGTACTCGAGAGGCCTGGGATCCAGATCCTTTCATCCCATTACAGTAAAATGAGATGTGCTAAAGTTACTGTGAGGGTCAGCTGGGGGCACTCATCGATTTTCTATGACCTGAAATGAACTCAAGGTGTAACAACTGGAAATATTTGCTTATAATTGATACAATTTATCCCCAGAAAAACATCAACGATGAGGAATTTTGGGGAATAATCAGACCTTTCAAAGGCTAACCTTTCCCAGGTCTGACACTAAAGGAGACCCGGTGCGCTCAGTTTCAGCTCTAATCTTTTACCCGTGGACCCTACTGAGGTCGGCCTGAATCGGACGAGCGAAAGATAAACTGGACTCTACTGGAGGAGCTCTGCATGAGTCACAGTTCAAAACAATCCGTATTTATGACTGGGCCTGGGCTGAGCCACGTCATCCTCTGTCAGAAACAAGCTGCTTTAGCCCCTCCCCCTTTAAGCCACCTTTCTTACTGGCTGCCCGTCACAAACTGAAGGTCTGGGCAGCAGATGGGCGGAGCTGCTGTGTGTAAGATGACCATATCAGGGATGGGCCTTTTGCTCTCAGGGAGCACTTGTCCACATGCTGACATCATTTTAAACTATGTTTAATACGAGCATCCACTGTAACAGTGTGTATATGACAGATAATAAGTAAAAGCATGACGGGTCCCCTTTAAGGCCAAATCTGACAAAGTAAAATGATTCCAAAGTGATTCCTGGGATCACTGGAATTTGACTTCTGTGTCCTGATAACAGGAAAGTTTGAACTTTGCCTTAACTGTCTGAAAATATTCACTATTAATTAAAGGAACAGTCCGATATTTGGGAATTGTTAATACAGATATACATTATACGGGAAACAACAGAAACATGATGTGGAGAGATTGCGTATGGACGGGTCCCAGACTTTATCATCCAATCAGAGGCAGACAAAGAGATAAACAAATCAGGACTAGCTGCAGGTAAATGCACCTGAGCTCCTCAGATACCCACCCACCACCACAGCCAGGGGGAAAAGGTAAAAAGGTGACTGTAAACCACCTGAAAGTAAACTGCAGTGCAGAATGTCACTGATTCAAACTAAATACACAGGAATGTGAATGAACAGGCATCAAAAACATAACAGCTTCCAAAACCTGAGGCTGTAATCTGTTCCAATCCTCCAATCAGACAGGAAGGAGAACAGGAAGTAGAAAGGATTGCTACCTTGTTTCTGGCAACACTTGAAGGACTGAAATGTGCTTCCAGTGTTTGTGCATTAAGAGTTTTCCTTTAAAGGTGGCAACACAAAAACAGGTTCCAGCCCAGTAAAGGACACTGCAGCCTTCTGAGGGCGCTGCTGAGGCTGCAGAGTCAGCATTAACCATTAGAGGTTTGAAAGGGGCTCAGATCCATCACTAAGGAAAGTTTCATACATTGGCTTCATTTAGTCATGTTTTATGTTGTTATCTTTGATATATGGTGCAGCTTAGCGGTGGAAACTATGGTAACATCGAATTATGCTGATGATAAAAATGACTGTAAAAAAGCAACATCTGGGAATCAAAGATAAGATTTGCACATGTCTTACATTTATACATTTATATCAACAGAAAGCTACATTTCTACTGCAGAAAGGTTCCGCGCGAGCTGAAAGATTTGCATTTTTAGGGATAAAATGAACTTTCAGGGACTTTAAATCCTCTAAAAACCCAAGCTGAGGTCTGTGCAGAACAGAAGTGGGCGTTTCTGAGATGCTCTGTAACCATCAGATATGGGTGTGTAAGGGTTAGAGTTAGGCACAAGAGTGGGTCTAATGACTAAGGAACATCATCCATAATGTGTTCTGCAGGGACTCCTGAAGAAGTCTGGTGAGGGGGAGCGTGGTAGAAGCAGACGTGGGTGGGGCCTAACCTTTGAAGGCGGGGCTGCAGTGCTGAGTGTTGTTGATTGTTGGTGTTTTAGTGTGTATTCTTTAACTGTAACCCGACAGTGCCGAGCTCCAAAGAAAACAGACTGACTCATGAGACTCTGGGTTGTCCTGGGTAAGGGTGTCGTCACAAAAATCAAAGTGTAACTTCACGGTCTTTCTAGAGTGCGGTAGGAACGTTTAGCTCTGGGTGTTAGCACACAGAAGCTCCGATGAGTTTGCGGCTCGTGATAAAGAAACGACGTCTCCCATTTTAAAGACCCTGAACCATCAAACCTTTTACTGGGAACCAGTTCATCAAAAACTGTGTCAGCACTAATGGAGACCATCTAGAAGAACTTGAAAACCACCTTCCTTTAGGTCTTCAGGTTTCTGTTATTCTACTGTTGCTTGAATTTCCAGTAGAAACACGTGTGGCCACATGAGGATCAGATTACAGCCTCAGCCTTCGTGTTTCAGGCTTTGAGGAAGTTTGTAAAACATCACAAAAGTGGTTAAAAAAAGAAAACCCAAAAGATCATCGGTCAGACGGCCCAACGGGGCAGATTTAAACCTCCCACTCTCAAAATCACATCAAGTAACTAACGTCTACTTCATGCCAAAAATACTGCATAGATGAGAAAATTAAAAAAAGTGGAATATAAGGAAAACAAAATTAAATACTAATATATAGACAGTGGTTCTTAAAACTATTTGTTGTGCTGGTGCACGTTAGCAATGTGCATGATTATAACCACATTAAAAAATGAAATCATATAACTGTGTGTAAACATAAATACTAATATTTCATCTGTAGTGTTGACCAGAGCACAGTAACAACAGCAGAGAAACACAAACCCACACTCAGAACATTTCAACACTTTTTTGCGCCAATAAAACCAAAAATAAAATGTATGAAAAGCTGAAATATGGAGACAGGTTTCCGCAGGACACCAGCTACCACAGCATCATCACCATCATCATCATCATCATCGGCCCATCGAATAACCGGGAGAGATGTTTCAAAACCATCCAAACATCCGAGACAACCAACACGAGAAACTTCAGTTACATTCTAGCCAGTTGTTGTTGACTTAAGCTGAAAGCTTAATATGAACTAGCTGTTTTTAGTTCATATTAATCTGGATTCAGATACATCACCATTAATTCAGTTCGATCCAGTTTTATGTACATAGGATCTGTTCACAACAGGCATCTAAAGGAGCTTTATATTGTAAGATAAAGACGCCACATCATTAGAGAGAGAATGCTACAATCACACAATCCCCGGTGAGGAGATTGGCGACAATGAGGAGGAAGAAGTCCCTTTAACAGTCAGGGATGGGCTGCCATCTGCTGCGAGTGTTTGGAGGGTGGAGCAAAAGAAGAGAAAATGACAAACACATGGGGAGTGAACAAAAGTGCTCAGTGCATCATGGGAAGTGCCCCAGCAGTCTGAGCCTCCAGCAGCATAATTAAAGGATGGTTCAGGGCCCCCTGGTCCAGCCCCAACTATAAGCTTTATCAAAAAGGACATTTTAAAAGTAGACAGTAGGGTTCTGAACCCAAACCGGGAGCTGGTTCTACAGGATAGGAGCGTGATGGCTGGAGGCTCCGCCTCTTTACTTTTACAAACTCTCACTGTGAGGTCTTCAAGTTACGATGGCGCCTTATCATCCTCGACTTTCTATGTGAGGACTTAAAAAGTTCGCTTTAATTCTGCATTTAACAGGGAGTCTGTTAGTGAAGCTAAGATGGGAGAAATACGCTCTGGCTCTTTAGTCCTCTCACTGATCACCCAGGTCACATGAAGGCTTTCAGGGAGCTTTTAGGACATCACCACTGGGAGATGGCTGCTAACTCAGAAGCCTCTGTATGTCACATGTCACTGTGTTAAATTTTCTGCCATGTCTGACACAAACCATGTAACTGAAATGACTCTGTTTAAGTTGCTCATGTTCTGTCTCTTACTGTTTGCTCTTGAATGCATCGTTATGTGCTCTCTGCCCTTCACTAGGCACTCGCTGGTTAGACGTTACTGGTTTTGCTCTTGCCCTTGGCTCCTCCTCCTGGGCTGCTTTTACTCTCTGACTTCCTGCCAAATGAGTTCTGAGTGGTGGACACTTTACCTGCAGGACCTGACTGAGCACCACTGTTGTTGTTATTATGGTTTGAGTTTCCGCTCAGGGTCTCCATGATGGAGCGGAAGGTCCCGAAGGGCCGCTTGCCTTCAGAGCTTCCTGTTGGAGTCCTCTCCTTCCCTTGATGCGCTTTGGTTGGCTCAGCCTCCTGACTGGAGCTCTTGTGCACCTGCTCGTCAAATGTGACCCTCAGTTTGAGGTTCTGGGACGTCTTCCTGCGAGACGAGGGAGACTTCAGGGCACTCTTGGGGCTGGTCGCGACTTTCTGGCCGTTAGTGGCATCCTGGAAGTCCCCTGGAGTGTCTGGGGTTTTGCCATCTGTGGCCTCGGGGTCACTGGAGGTGGGGGAAGGGTTGTAACCAATGCTGTCCACGGACTTTGATCCACTGAGAGAAAATGCAAGCTTCCTCTCCACTGTGGAAGATGATGACGAGGGAAGGTGCTTCCTCATCATCTGTTGGAGGTGGTTTGATGCCGGCTCCTCCTCTGTGATTGGCAAGTGGGAGGGCCTATCGGGTCGTTGTATGTTTGAGGGTGGGGCTCCCTGATTTTTGCCCTCCTCCGCTGGATAACCATCTGAATCTGATTCACTTAAGGAACGCTGCATGATCTGTTTGAGTCTTGCTAGTTTGAGCTCTCTCCTCTCCACCAGCCCTATTCTGCGGCCCCCGGGAGCTGGGGGGCCCTCTCTGCTCAGACCGCCCGCAGGAGGCAGCCTCTCTCTGGGACAGAGCGTCTCTGACACGTCCTTCCCTAGGAGCTGCCGAAGCACCGAATCTGGACCCACCCCTCCCTGACGAACCAACCAGTGACCGTCACTGGGAGTCCCCTCCGCTGTCAACATCATCTCTTGCCACGCCTCCACCGAGGGCTGATGGGAGCTGAGGTCCAGACAGGGAGACAGAGATCATTCTTCATATTCATTATTTTGTTTATGCAAGTAGATAATGCACTGATTTACCACTACGTCTACTGCCACCATTACCGCCAACAAACTTCAATCAGTAGTTGTTTTGCTACCATTGCTGATACTGGTGCTACTTATGATTTATTATTAGAGCTGATATGACCGGTTATGTAATTCAACAGATTTAAATTCTGTCCAACAACTGAAATGCATAATTGACTAATTAAGAAAATTATCCAAAAAAACAATCAATAATGAGAACAATCATTGGCAACAGTAACTATTTCTTTTATTGTACTTCAGCTACCACCATATTTATTTAGTAAAACCCAAAACACTGAAGCTCTGAACTTCATCTAAAAGTTACATTTTTGCTTTAAACTGAATGATTGTAGCAAGTATTGCATTATAAAGTCTATTAGGGACGCTCCGGGCTAATCAAAGGAAGAAAGAGCTCCCAGAAATCAGAATGGAGCACAGATTAACAGACGAAGAAGAGCGCCGTCAGTACTGACTGTGCATTTATACAAAAAAACTTTACTGACTCCTGTTTTAATGGCAGTGTTAAACTGCCTGGTGAACATCCCTACTACATCCCTGGTATCTGCTCTGCTATAGCTGCAGCATCCTGTTTAAGGTGTGTGGTGCTCGCCTGTAAACTGCTGGCTCTGCTAGCAAAGATCTCTGCTGATGCTGCAGTTCACTGACTTGCTTTATCGTGGTCCCTCACTGAGCGCCATCAAACACACGGGCTTATTTTATGGGCAGGAGAAATGCCTGCTGTGATCTTTGCTGCTTTATTAGGTGATTATTTGCTGTTTTTTGTGGTATAACACTGGATGTGTATAAGTAGGCTAATTTCCAACATGAAAATAAACATCAGGCCTGAGTCTAAGTGTGTCTGTCTGTGTGCGTTTGTGTGTGCGTGTTACCTGGGCGATCTGGAAGGCGTCCCCTCTGCCTTGTTGGGATCCGTCAGTCTCTGCAGCTGTTTCTGTAAAGCAATCCTTTCTGCTGCCTGTCTGCATGACAAACATACAGCACACAGATCTAACACTGAGACAGCTCCACCTGTGTCCTCCAACAAGTCTGTTACAAACAAGCAAGCATGCAGCTTTCATCACGACAGTATCTTCATGTCTTTATAAAACACAAGGTGGTAACAGGTTTCTGCAGGGCACGAGAAGTTTAATTTAGGATACTTAGTATGGATCTGACGCCTGAAACTCAAATAATGGAACAACGTAGTAACTTACTCATTGAGCTGTTTGGTGAGTTTAACAACCTGCGAAGCCAGCGACATGCAGGTTTCCACAACAACCAGGTAGCGGGCGCAAGTGGTGTGTCCCTGCCGCTCGGCACTCTGGGAAGGCCGCTCCCCCTGCTGGTTCTGGAAGGTCACATTGGAGCCATACTCCACCAGAGTCTGGATAAACAAACACAAACCTTTCAGAGAAGCAGCTATCTTATTTAAACCATATCATTAGTCATCAGTATTTTGATTGCCAGCCTGGCGAGTCAGCAGGAAGCAGACAAGACTAATAACATCCACCCTTCCTTCAGCAGGGTGTGCCACCTACAGAGAAAACACGCTGATGGAGGAAAATCAGCTCGAAGCGTAAAACCTCATTTTTGTCATAAATCAGTGCTGTGTCAGGTCGAGTCTTAGTGCAGGAACCGAAGCAGAATGCTGAGAGAACATTTAACCTTTAACCTTTTACTCCACAGCAGCGTGATGGACAAACCGAACCATCACTGAGCAAACAGACAACATTCAGGAATATTAAAAAAAGTGTTTCAAATGTTTAAAATGACTCGGCTGCACGACTCTAACGATGAAACTGCTGTTGGAGTTAGAGTTGTGTGTATGTGTGTGTGCGTGCATCTGTGTGTATGTGTGTGTGCATGTGTGTGTGTGGAGTTGATGCTTCAACCTTTGGAAACAATGAAGACACGACTGTACTGCAGAGGCATCAGCTGCTCTGAGACAACACATGATACCAGTCAGGCATTTTTATAAACACAAAATTACATTTCTTTGTGTCACTGGTGTGTGTGTGTGTGTGCAGACAATGAGCCACATCTGCCCTTTGGTCTTGAACATTTCCATTGTTAATTAACACCATACATAAAGGTGCTCTTCTGCAGGTGTGTTAGCTGCCAAAGAAACTGTGAGAAGTCAATAAGGAACAACAGAATCAGCTGCTCTCTCCCGAGCCTCCACTTTGTTGGACCACAGACTTCGTTGTCTGTCAGCAGGTGGATCTGTCTGTTTATGGGGTAAAAGATCCAGATGATGTACATCCAGCATCACAGAGCCAAACATCAGGTTACCTGTATACAGCTGAGGTGTCCGTACTGAGCTGCTATGTGGACTGCGGTGTTTCCGTTCTGGTCAACTTCATCCAGAGAGATAGCCTGTTCCTGCATGAACTGAAGCAACCACAGCAACACCTTCTCCTGGAGGGACAGACAGACAGGAGAGGTGGAACATCCATCCAAACCATATATCTGAATGTTCCTGCTCTTACTGAATCACTGAAGTGGAGCACAGCAACCATGATAATGTGTCACCATGCTATGATAATAGGTCAAAGTATCCATGAATATTCCTAGTAACAACTGTTAAATACTTTTAAAAAAATCACATAAACTCGTAATTTTAGCCTCGTTATTTGGCATTCAACACCAAAAACATCCATCCATCTATCTTCTTCGATTTTTCAATTCAGGGTCGCCCTATGGCTGCTGGGATAGGCTTCACAGGGCGAGTGGCAGGGTACACCTGAACAGGTGACCAGCCTGTCACAGGGCTCACACAGACAGACAACCATTCACACTCATGGGCAATTCAGAACCACCCGGTGACCTAACCCCACTAGCTGTATGTTTCTGGACCGTGGGCCCTTTATTAAGACACTCAGATCTGAAGCTGCTCCCTGCATAGTGGCTTTCACTACTCCTAATGCACAGGATGGGTTAAACAAAGGGAATGAGTTTCCCTACTGTAAGTAATAAAAGATGACTTATAAAACAAACTAAAGATAATCTAAGCACAACTAAAGCCGACACACCGACTGTGGTGCCACATTAAAACTCAGGGATGGTCGGAGTTCTTCTCTGGGCATGTGTGTACGTGCACGTGTGTGTATATGCATGCACGTGTGTGTATATGCATGCACGTGTGTGTATACGCATGCACGTGCGTGTATACGCGTGCACGTGCGTGTATACGTGTGCACTTGTGTGTATGTGCGTGCATGTGCGTTACCTGTCCATAGCGGGCGGCGTAGTGGATCAAACTGGGATGCTCTCTGGTGCAGCTCAGCTCAGCAATGGCCTCTGTCTCACTCACCATCCACCTCACACACTCCAGATGACCGTTCTACAACAAACACACACTCGTGTTACCATCACTTCAAACCACATCAGCTGTTTTCACACGTGCACTGCAGCTCTGAGCCTTTCAGGACATCATCCAGCGGAGGAGAATATGGGAATGGTAACTTGTAATGGGGTCAGTCTTTAATCTGCCAGCTTCCTTGAAAAAGTCAAATAGCCCAGGTTACTGAGAGACTGCTTCACCTCAATCAAACGGAGTCTTTCTAGGAATAAGAATGTGGCTGAATTTATTTCCTATAGTGTGTTACACGTGAGAAAAAAACAGCTTTCTACACAACATGATTCTCATAATATTTTCCAGTCATTTGACCTAAATCCAATCCATAACCACTATTCAGATCTTTAACTGTGTACACTGACGTTATGTGGACCAAACGGTAGGCAAGTTCCCACAATATGAACCAGCGAAAAGATTCATGCCCCTGCTACATGAGTAATACGACTACATTCATTTAACATACTTCAGTGAGTACCAGGTGGCTGGAACTCTGTCATCCTGTTAATCTCACTGTATAAACAACAACCTTGTTAATAACAGCCAATCAGGAATCAGCAAACAGCTGTCGAGCTTGTCTCTAGATAACACGCTTCCCGTCTGGCAGCCAATCAAGAGCCTGGTTTCCACTGCAGAGCTGCCAAAACAGGACCTACTCACAAATTCTCTCTTTTTAACATCCTGCTGCTGCCAATCGAGCTGAAGTAAACATTTACATCACCTTATCAAAAACCTCCATCTTATTTTTGTAGCATGACCTCACTGACCAGCTGTCAGCAACCAATCAAATGTCTGCATGCCCTTGTTAGCTGACAGGTGTTTTTTTTCCTTTCAGGAGAACTTCCACTTCAAATTTGCACCTGCAGGTGAAAACGGTGGAGATCTGAAGACTGCACAGGAGCACTGACCATCAACATCAGTCACATTAGAGACACAGCTGAAGTAAGACGTCTTCACACTTTTACTGGATTTTAAATGACACACAATACGCTGCATCGGATGTGTGTAACACACTGCCCACTCTACTGGGTAACCCTGAACACACCACACAGCGGGGTGCCAGTACTCTGCCTTGAACTAATTCAATGCCATTAAAGCAGAATCACTTTGGATACACCCAGTCTGAGGTTAAAGTTCACACAAACTGACCTTGACCCCCAGACCAGCGGGGGTGAGCTGCTGGCTGTTGCGCTCATTGAGACAATCCTCCCCCATCAAAGACGTGAGATGCTGCAGACAGTCGGCGTGACCCTGAGAGGCTGAGATGTGGAGCAGGTTGTTCCCGTCCTCGTCTCTGATCAGCTCCAGATTATCAGCTGCCAGGTGAGGCTGCACAGAGAGGAGAAAAACCTGAGGGCATCAAGAAATTAGGGAGAACAGGCAACAAGGATGGCAAAATGTAACGAACGACGCACCAGCAATGAGATCTGTCCTTCTCTAACAATGTTGATGATGTTCTGGTTCTTCTTGGTTTCTTCATCCACCTCCCCTCCTGCTCCGCCACCCCCTCCAAACCCCCTTGGCCCACCTCCCCCTCCTCCTGATCCAGGAGCCCAGGATTTGGAGCTGTCCTGCCTGCTCACGCTGCACCCTGGCAGAGGGAACATCAGCCCGGAGCCCCCTGGAGGGTCCACCCCGGGCCGCTGGCTCTGAGAGTCTGGGTAGACCCGCGCAGACAGCAGCTTGTCTGGAAATCAAGTCACGATTTTTCAGATCATATCACAATGTTAGCATAGAAGAAGAACAGGGGACAGTGTATTTATTTAATACCTGCATCAGAGAAGGAGGAGAGCGAGGAGGAGCAGCTCAGGAGGCCTGAAGACAGCATCTCTGGCTGGTAACCCCCTCCTCCGCCTGGGGATCGGTGGAGGTGGTGGAGGTCTGGATCCATCGATTTGGACTTCCTCAGGTCGGACCACTTCACAGGTGACAGAACGCAATACTGTGGGAAACACCAGGTAGGTTTTCAATAATTCACTTACACAGAGACATATTTCTTGGTGTTCTTAAAGAGATATCCTGAGTCCACTGTACAGCGTATGTATCTGGTATCACAAAAACCAACTGTTACATGAAAACATCGCTCGCTCATCACGCAGCACGCTGTTCAGTCTAATATGACTATCACTTCCTAAATGAACATCAAGAATCGAGACCTCATCCTCTCTTCAGCTACACGCTTATGCAGGTCACGTTCTCATGGACTCGTGTACACTCAGAGGATTCAAACCCAGCTGGCCAATAGAAAGAAGGCTCCTTTAAAGCAGCTTCACTTTTCATGCACTGCGATTTGCACATAAACACATAATTATACAGCACAAAGGCTGCTGATGGACTCACCGGAGTCTGTGAGCTGCTGCTGCCCAGACTCAGAGGCTCATTATGGGGCAAAGCGGAGCTCTTCAGCCCTCCTCCCCGGTTCCTCTCCAGCGTGCCTCCGCCCATGTTGCTCCCTGTCACTGAACGCTTGTCGTGGGGGACGCGGGGCAGTGTGGACATCTGCTGGCTGGACTTGATATAAGGGACATCCAGGATCTCATCCATGTCCAGGTCATAGTGCTCCAGTTCCCCAAACAAAGCCTGAGGATTGTTGTTCCCTCCAACAACACCTACACTCCCACTCAGGCTCTTAGCCTTCACTCCCTGCGCCTCGGAGGAGGCGTGAGTCTGTTTGTCAGGGTCATCCTTACTACTCTCAGCCGGCTCCCCCAGAACCAGCCCCTGACCCTGGACTTTACCATCAGTGTCTGAGTCTGTGGTTTCTGGTTGGTGTTTAAGAGGTGAGACCCTCTTCACTGGCCGAAACTTACTGTGAACCTCTGCGATCCCCGTGGGTTTGATCCCCCCACCGCTATGGGAGGAAACGCCACGACTCCAATTGATGGCCGGAGCTGCAGGAGGACCAGATGATCAGAGACATGACCTAAACTCTTCTAAAGTGTCACTTAATTAATGTTGGTTACCTGGTCTCTCCTCGGTCTGACCATCACTCCTCCTGGACAGCTCAGGGATGTTCTTCAGAGACGTGACAGAATACTGCAGGAGGACAAGCCAAGAAGACAGAGTGAGAGGAAACTGCACACTGCAGTCCTGCAGCTGTTAGCTGAAGTTATATTTAGATATTAGCCAATTACTGTAAGTACTGACAGACTTGAAGCAGTTACAGCTGTGTAATTTCAAACTCCTTCCAGTCTCACACACAGAACTAAAACCAAGGAAGGCTGTCTAAATCCTCCCTTCATGAAGGTGCCACCAAGAACTCAAAGGAACCTCACCAACATTTCTACACGCTGCTCCAATCAAGGCCGCCTGTAATGTCACAAAGCCCTGAAAGTGTTAGACTGTTACGGGCTGGGTGGTTCATCCAGTTTTGCTTTCCTACAATCATAAAACAGTTAATATCTTCAATTCATTTTCAGTGCCCCTTTTGCACCCCTTACCTTTACAGGAAGGGGTGCCACTGCCCTCACTGTTTAGTTCGGCGGGAGCCAAGATTGTCTCCGCAGGTCGACCTGTGGCATGAACGGTCCCTGCAGCTGCCTCTGCATCTCTGAGGGTCTTTTTAAGTTAATGAGTAACTGTGCTAGTTATTGATCAGAATAATGTTTTGTTTTTTAAATAACTGTACAGTTGGGACGCCGGGGTGGCGACCATGTATACCACGACAGCAGGCAGCGCAGGTTCGTGTCCAAACCTGTCTCCCCCCATCTCTCCGCCCGCTTTCCGGTCTCTCTACACTGTCACATAAAAGCCGCTGTGGCCGATGAATCAATCAATAAATAATTGTACGGGCCTAAACAAGTTTATTGCCACATTATCATTATTTGCATTTCTGTGTGGAAGCTGACGAGCGATGCTGAATAAAGACTTTTTGGGCTCCACAAATTTGGTGGTAATCAAGAATGGCTGTTATTGCTGTGACTGGCTGTGCGTGTGAATGTGTGTGTGTGTGTGTGTGTGTGTACATGCGCATGTGTGTGCATGCGCATGTGTGCGTGTACATGCACGCGCATGTGTGAATGTGTGTGTGTGCGTGCCCCTGAGTGTGCGTGTGTGTGCATGCGCATGTGTGTGTGTGCATGTGAATGTGTGTGTGTGTGTGTGTGTGTGCATGTGTGTGCGTGCACGCATTTTTCACTCGGTGTTGAAAAACCTAAAGAGAGGTCACAGCCCTGAATCTGGTGAGGCGGCTGCCAGGCTGAGATTATGGAGATCTCCTCAGACTGAAAACTGAACACCTGAGCAAAGACCGAGTATCCGAATACTCTGGTATCCGGGTACAGCCCCATCAGACTTCATTGATAACAGAGATGAAGCTGGTAGCTGTGCCCCTGCCGGGAGCTTGCTGTATTATACTGACCACTGAATCATCAGAGAAGTCGATCTCATCCAGGTCGAGGTATTCAGGAGCCTCCATCTTCACACCACATCATCAACCTCACAATCAGCTGCAGACAAAAACACAAGATTTCAACGTGTGACTGAAAGGCCTGAAGGCAGCAGGATGTTACTGATATCTACACGTCACGTTTGTAATGCTCGTTTGGTTTAGCAAAGGCGACAGAACAAGGCCCAGCACTTCAAAGTTATGGGAACAATTTGCAAAGACAAAAAAAGGACACTTGTGTTAGTCTGAGGGTTATTTTTACCCTCCTTTTTTACACTTCACACAAACCAGGACAGCAAAAGCCACAGCCTTCTTTGGCCTGAAAGAAATAAAACACCTGTGAGAATTACTGCAGTGATATGATAAGGAATGAAACACAGGTGAAACACAGGAAGTAGCTGCAGGAAACGTGCATTAAAATGTTTCTGGATAATCTTTTTCTAACTGAGAGGAGAACAAAGAGGAAACTGAAAAGAACACGTCTATTTTAAGGAGAATTTTCCTTCTCACCTAGCAGCAAAGGGCTAAAAGGGATTATTTGAAGGAAATCAAATCCTTTTCCCCTGGGTAATGCTGCACATTTAAAACTGTCTAAAGCTCAAAATGTCAACTGCACAATCTGACTGAGCGCTGTGATCAAAGGCAACAAACAGCAGGATAATCAGGACTAATCAGGGAGCAGCGTGACTCGCACCATGAGCACGCAACCTCAACAAACGCGAGAGCACGAAGGCGACAAAGCCACGGCGGGGCCCATAAAACCGTACAAATCAGTCAAATCTGAGGTTCCCAGCAGACTCCCTCACAATCTAATGGGGCTTTTAACTTTAGGATATCTAATGAAGACATGCAAAATGTTACCCTCGTACTAAGCAGACTTACAGGCCCTCAGAGTGGTTTTTAAAATGCCCAATTTCTTCCACCATTTTTGAGCCCTCTGCACTTCATAAGTAGAGGAGACAGCCAGAGGGCTGAAAAAGGGTCTGTAAGTGAAGCCAATGTAGACGTACCTTAAACCCACCTTGTGTGAAAACTGCAACACAAACTGTTTGCCTTCAAAGCAAAAGTTGTAACATGTTGGTGGCTGAGGCTCTTACTTTGAAGGCAAACATTCCCAGTTTCCAGTTTGCATCACACTTTAAATTAAATGGGGAGTGTTTGCAGACAAGTTGGTGTCTTTCGTGCAAACTACGGGTGAGCACGACAATCACAACAATGACCAACCGTTACCAAACCTTCACCTCACACGGAGGCTTTCAGTGCAGTGCTCCTTTTGCGACCAATGCCATCTACTAACCTCCAGCAACCGCTCACGGCTGAGGGTTACCGGGGGGTCACTGACCTCTCTAGGCCTACCTGAGTGGGGCTGACTGCCAGAAACTGCTCTGCAACCGGCCGGAGAATACACATTTCTCCACAGCAAATGGAGGCTGCCAGGGGATCACGACTGGTCTCTAGGCCTGTGAGACTGAGCCCTAAGATCTCTGATGAGGGTTCCAAATATTACTTTTGTTCTCGAATCACTTTATAGACTTGCCCTGCAAAGACCCCCGAGCCCACGGGGATGTTATCGAACTGCTTCTTCTGTCAGAGAGACGCCGTGAGAACCCGGTGAACCCAGCACAGGAAACTCAGCAACCATGTCCGTGCTGTTTCCAGTTAAGATCCTGACGCACTGTAAGGGAAGAGAAGCCGTGTCTCTCATCAGTGCCATTCTCCTGCTTTCAAAATGCAGCCAAACATAGAACAAGCTTTGGCCATGAAGCTGGTGCTGTTTATAAAAAATATTGCTCACAACGCTGTAACCGCCAGTGTTTTCTGTGTCATTTCCTGTTGTGCTCCAGCTGGTTGGACTGCACATGTCTGCCACTAAGTAACCAGGGAGCAGCACGATTATGGCTGAGATCAGTTCAGAGCTCAGAACCACAACACCAGATCACAGAGTAAACTGGCTCTTCATCGAAACTGGCAAAGACTGGTTTCCAGTATCAGGTAGCTCGAAGCTCTATTAGTACATTTTTCTAATAACACTGGAGAGTGTTTTCATTAGTGGGCGTTTCATACAGTCTGTGGCTCCAAGTTTCAAACGCAGTAAAGTGAAAAACACAAAACTGAAAGCAAGCTGTGTAACAGAGACATTATACAGTATAAGATGGAGATCTCACTAAATACCTGCAGCCAAAGAGCCAACCAACAGCAACACCGAGGCAGTCATGCTGCTGCAGAAACTCAAACTGAATCCACAAACAGCAAATTGTAATTGTATAAATATGATTTAAAGCAGCTCGGCACATTTACTTTAATCCCAATGGTCTTCTGGTGTCCTCCTCACCTGAACAGCAGCATTCACACAGTGACGTACTGTATGACGTGTAAGGGGCAAAAAGACAGCTGAGATCCCAGTTCATCATTTAGGGCAGGGGCCAAAATAACTGCCACAATCATTCGTTACACAGGCAGCTGCCAGGAGGCTTGTAGGAAGACCACATCTGCAGTAAGGTTAAAAAATATTTATGCACACTAAATAGAAAACGAACAAAAACTAAAGTATGGATCACAATACTCTGCAAGAAACCTGCATCTTAATCACTGATGGAAATAGTAGTCATGAAAGGATTGAAAGAGCCCAAAATAACACCGTGGTTACAGCCCGAGACCGCTCACGTCATCAGGTGGTGTACCTACAATAAGATCCAGATGTGCTGAGGGAACATTTCATTTCTTTGGCCCTTCTTGCTGCCTGCTGATGTGAGATCACTCACAACTGTCCACATGCAGAAACAAAAACTTGTAACTAGTTACCGTGTGAGTACTCACTGTCTCCTTGTACACTCCTTTCACACAGAGGGCAGAGGTCAATGAAAGAAGCCCTGCGATGGTAGTGAAAGTCTGCTGCTTCGCTAAAGAAGGAATAAAGGATCATAACTGAAGATGTTCTTTTTTAAAAAATTAGAAATTCCAACGTTGTTTCCAAGGTGTTTCTACTTTTTTGTCCACCCATTAAGCCTGTGCTTAGAGGTTTCTGTATGTTCTGAAAAGCACAAACTTCCAGTCAGGATGTTCAGAAAGCAGCAAAGTGTGGAGCTTCCCTGCAAGAGTGAAGCTGTTTTCAGACCGTGTGGGAGTCGACGGGTCAAAATAAAAAAAACCTCTGATTGCAGCTTTGAGAAAGAGTCGAGCCTGCACATCCTCGATAACAACAGTTTAGGCTTCGAAACCCGACATCTAAAATAACAGTGGATTTTTAAAGAAAGTAAAGAGAGGAGGACAACGTCCGCTCGCTCTGTTTATGTGAACAGCTGACGAGTCCAAATCCTTCCAGGCAGCAGGACGCAAAAATAATCAGAGATGAAACTTCGTGGAGGGAAGGCAGGACAGGATGGGAGACGGCGCTTTCTGCTCCGCATAATTAGTACTGAATGTTTCTGCACATGAAAAACTCAAAGTCTCCCTTATTTACATGCTCTGTCTTGTTTGTGGAGCTGCTGTAAAAATAGAAGCGATCTAACGACCACTGGGAGCAGTGAACGCACACAGCACCTCTAAAGCCTCACCGTGGGGTTGTCGGGTTCAAGCTCCACTGTCGGCCGAGCCCCGCAGACTGCAGCACAGCCGGCTTACAAGATAAACCTGTAAATCAGACAGAATCTCGACCCGGAGCTTGTGCAGAGTTCACCGAGTTAAATCTAAATAACAGCACAGAACAGCCTTCGAAATCTGGTGTGCAATCATAACATCCAATATACGTTCATACAGTATAAAAGCAGCACTGACAAACAGCAGTAACTCCCATGACAAAACTGATTACGTGGAAGCTCCCCGGGTAAACAATGAGCGCCCTATTATTTCAGTTCATCCTCTCTCTTAAAAAAACTGTTTACCTCCTCTACTGTTGAGCCAGCTTTCATCTGATTGGCTGCCTGTCTCAAACAGAACAGCTGGTAGGTGGGGCTTCTGTGCTCTCAGTCAGAAATATGTGCCTGAGATGTTCTTATTAGGAAAATCAGTTCCCATTAATCTCGTACGGCTGTAAGAGTGACATCAAATGTCTCCACTTCAGAGCTGCTGCTCCTCCAGGTGGAAAGGAGCCAGCGGAGATGGCTCGGACATCTGACCAGAATGCCTCCTGTGACACCTCCTAGGTGAGGAGTTCTGGGCGTGTCCCACCAGGTGGAGGCTCCGGGGCAGACCCAGGACACACAGGAGAGACATCTCTTGTCTGGCCTGGGAATGCCTCGGGGTGGTGTTTAAACAATGATCACCTGGTACACAGGGGCACAAAGTTTGTCAAGAAAGCATCCTTTGCACCATTACACCACCACCTGAACTGCTGATACCAGGTACCTTCGTCTGATGCTTAGTTTGAACTTCAGCAGGTTAGCATGACTGCATGCCTCCATGCTTTGACTTTCAGCTCCTCGGCCTGTGCAAATAAAAGCTCCTTTCAGTGGCTCCCTTATTCGCCACAGCAGGTAGTGCTGCATGTCTGATTGGATGGATTTCTACTTCGGATGCCCTTCCTGATGCAACTCCTGAGGGATTTATGCCTCCTCCTGCAATCAAACTGGGGATCTTTCACTTCTTAGGCTAATGGGTGAATCACTACAAGTTCCAAACACTTGTTTTTAAATCTCCTGTGCAAAAGTCCTTGTTTACAGTCCTTGTTCCTAGAGGTCAGGGACATAAACACTGCTGCTGTTTGATGCTACACAAACGGAATCAATTACTCTCTTCACTGCACAACAACACAACTGCTTGGAGCTACAGAGGAAACCCCCGTCGCGCCATAATTATTTGGACAATAAGGTAATTTTTTTAAAAACCAAACAATCAAGACGTCACTGAAGTGCAGACTTTCAACTTTAATTCAAAGGGGCGTGATGGAAGTACTGCATTAACTATGGGTGGATCCAATCATTTCATGCTTGCATCAATTCTGACAGCAGCATCCGGACGTCACACCAGAAACTGGCATTCATCAGACCAGACAATGTTCTTCCAATCTTCTACGGCCCGGTTTTGGTAAGCCCATTTGTAGCCACGGTATCCTGCTCTCAGCTGACAGGAGGGGCACCCAGTGCTGTCTTCTGCTGCTGCTGCAGCCCACCTGTGATTCAGTGAGTTGTGTTCAGACAAGCTCTTCTGCATAACAGTGGTTATATGAGCTACCGTGGCCTTCCTGTCAGCTGGAGGCAGAGTGATGAATCAAGGGTATTTTTTTTCCTGTGAAAGGAAATGTGTCAAAGATGTGCAGATTTCACCACCTCACAACAGAAGGGTTTCTGCTTTTCTTCGTCTCACATCATTTTAAATTTAAGTGTAACACACCAAGGCTTCTGCTCATCAAATACGTTTCACAGAAGTAGCAATTAAATAATCCTTCAAACTAATAAATAATCAGACGATCAATGAAAGCCGCTGGCTGCACCCCCACCCAAAAGCTTTAAAATACACCAAGATCCAGATGGATTCATGCAGTTTAACTCCAGATGTATATGCAATTACAGAGCCATCACGGGTTGTGAGGTGTTTGTAAGATGGATGGATGACGATAGAAGGACGGATGGATGTTTTAAAGACAAAAATGAGAGGAAAGTTAGATTTGGGGGGGATCATTGCATTAAAGCCTGTGATGAACATCTGAGAGCAGTATTTATAAGGAATATTTGATACTAGACAACAATCAGAGCAACCAGCAAAATGCTTGCTGCTGAAAGCAAAAACGACATTTGCAACACTTAAAGTACAATCAGAGCACTATTTTCGTGATTTTACTGTCTTTCCAAAGGCAGCTGGTCTGAAGCAGACTTAAAGACGCCAGCGGAGCCCTGTACGTCTGCTTCAGGGGGACAACAATGGGTGAGAGCTCAGTGAGCTCCTCTGCTCACGCTGACAGCTCCTTTAATCCTCTGATACCTGCTCGAGCAGCAGGAGGCTAATCGGCTAAGCTAGCTGGCTAATCAGCATCTAGAGAAGCTAATGTGGGAGCTAACAGGCTAGCCAGGCAGGCAGTTGGAAAATTGGGTCAAAGAGAAGACTCAGGTAAAAGATAAGGAGCTCGGAGCTCTCGGTTAACGGACAGTTTTCAGACACGGTACCTTTCCGAAGTCAGGGGGCCGAGAGCGGGGGGCTAGCTGGCTTGAGGAGCTGTTCGCTGCTAGCTGGATGGTCCTTGGATCCAGCTGTTTTTTTTCCCTTCTGTCGCCTCTCTGTCTTGAAAAGCACAAAGACTTTGACATATGGGCAGCACAGAGCGCAGGAAACGAGGCGAGGGCTCACTCTGAGCACATTTAGCTGGAAGAAAGGAAAGGCTGAAATTTGGCTCGGATTTGTTTATTTTCCTTTCTTGTTATTGAGCAAAGCGAGAAATCCGAACGTTTTCAAACGGATCTCATGACGTTTAACATCGACTCAGATCGTTTTAATTCAGCACAATTAAAATAACAGTTTACCAAAGGTGCTTTCTAATTAAACGTATTATTAAGAATATTATGATTTTTTAAATTTTTTATCCAGCACCTGAAGGGACTTTTGACCGGATGTTTGCACTTCTTTTTCTGAGATCACAAAGATATATATATATATATATATATATATATATATATATATATATATATATATATATATATATAAAATAAATTAAATTAAATTCACTCAACACAGAGATGGGCAACAATAGTCTTAAAATAACTATATTATTCTTACTTTTGAAACCTCCCTGTGTAACTGATAATTATTTGAGGGGAAATGCGGTGTCCGTGTCATGCTCAGTGTTTGGTGTCGTTTTGCTCCTGGTTACTGAGGCATCGGTTCAATAGACGATCTTCGATGAGGGCAGCGGCGCAGACTGAAGGAAGGAAAGTCCGTTGCATGGATCCGTTATCCTTAGAATAAAGACCACACTCATTATCTCATTATAATCTCATTATATGAATGCAGGCAGTTTTTTATTATGTTTCATTTCATATTAAATTAAGACGCCTAAATTAATATCTTTGCTTTGTTTTTGTTTTTTTTACATCAATGTTAACATTTGGGTGGAACAATGAAAATAACAAATTAGATCAAAGGTTTTTAATTACAATTTTACAATATAAACATTTTAAAGTGTTATTCTTCTTCTTCAAGTCTAAACAAGAACATTTTTTCTTTTATTATTTTAATCAAAAGTAGTTTTACACACGGGCTGTCTGCCATGGAAACTTCAAGATATTCTTCATTTTCTATAGCGACATAAAACAAACTTATTTTCAGCGGTTTCTTTGTCAGCAGCCCGGATCTCGCTTCTAAATGAGGCATTTGACATCATATACACGGTTACATAACTTTCAGTGGCAGAAGCTGCTCCACAGATGGGCTGTAAATGTTATATCTCCGTGTTTCCATAATAACAGCCTGTAAACCTCTGCTTTACTACAGGAAACATCAGCAGCTCATTCTCACCTCAACACTGACACCCAGTGGAACAAGGAGGAAAAACTTAAAGGCGCAGGAAAGGAGGATTATAATAATAAAAATAACTCGAATAAACTGATTATATTATTTATTATTACTGGCAAAAATTCCTCTAATAAAGATATTGAAATGAAAGAAATGTCAAATAGATCATGTTTGCATATTATATCTATATATTTTTTAATTTAATAATCAATTAAAAAACGTTAACGAATGAAGACCAACAACCTCGGGAATAAAAACCCAAAACATCTGAAACAGGCTGAGCTCTGATTGGCTGCGTGGGGAATCGGTGACATCATTTTAACCACGGGTAAAAGCAGAAGGTGATGAGAAGTAGAAGCAGCAGTAATACTCAGAATACATTTTCAGAAAATATTAACAGCACATCATTTTTCCAAAATGGGGGGAAAGTAGGAAAGTATAAAATTTGTGGTCAAGAGGAAATTTATAACACCAAAATACAAAGATGTTCAGATTACTGTAATCAGTTTCTCTTTTAGTATGTAAAGAGAAAATTATATCTTTATTTAAATGTATTAGTTATTAAAGCTCCAGTCAATCAGCTAAAAAACTCTCTCAGTGCTTATGATGCTAACACTTAGCACGCAGGATTTTAACATCACTTTTCCAAGTGGAAAAAAATGCTGTTTAACCCTACTTTAACCTCCGTGTTCTGTTAGAGGTCTTCCTGTTAAAAACGAGTTCTTCCTCCCCCCTGTCATCAACTGCTTGCTCACAGAGGACCACCTGATTATTAGAGTTTACTCTCTATAATGTAGGTCTTTGTATTTATTGTGAGAGAATTATTGCTGCTAAACAGAGCCGAGCTGAAAAATGAAGCCAGCAGTGAAGTGTGAAAACCTGCAGCCACTCTAAAGGCTTCTAGCTGCTGCCTCATGTTAAACTGTCCAGCTTTACAGCAGAAATAACACTAACCAGCACAAGAAACAAGCTTCACCTCTACGGACAGCTTTCCACTCACATAACTGAACCCATCCGCCTGGATACAGGAGCTGAGGTACAGCTGAACTGCGTCAGTGGTGGCGGTGCTGTTGGTACCTTTTTTAAAGGAACTATCCTGTGAGCAATATGTGTGGTTTCTGTGTGTTTGATTTCCTAACAGACCATCCTAAAAGTCCCTTCATGCTTCAGGTATCTGTGTCTGTGTATGGCACTCGTGCAGTATTTGGATGCAGCTTGCTAAGCAGCTCCACCCTAGTGTTCAAATATGATCGCTCTGGAAAAACAGCAGGGTGGTGGTCAAAATGCTGAAGCTCCAATATGTGGACTAATATGCGGCTCTGACCTTCTCTCATATACAGCCTATGATTAATACTTAGTACCCCAAGGAATACTAATACTTCACACTCACTGGCTCACACAGCAAAGCATATTTGTTAGACATTAAATGGCTCGGGCAGTGGCAGTTACAGCCACCCGTGCAGGCATCCACCCGTCAGTCAAAGCAGACACCTCTCCAGCAGTGCAGGCTTTGAGCCTTAATGAACTGCTGAGTTATAAAAAATGGTGCTGAAGGAGGAAACAATCTATGACCAAAAACATCCTTTCTGTGATGTTGGCATGTTAACCCTGGGGTTCACGGTTTAGGAGCCAGCCTCAGAGGTCCCAGCTCCCATAATACAGCAGTTATTGTTTACCAGCTGCCATAAGACAGGAAGGATGCACAAAGTGCAAATTCACATGAATGAGAGAAAAGGAAACATTCAAAGTCTCTGAATGACTCCACAAACTTTATTAGTGTGATATGAAGCAGAAATGCAGGATGGTAACATGAGACGAGAGCTTGGCCTTTATGCAGCTCTGCAGGTATGTGTGGTTACAGGTACACACACTGTTTACACACACACACACACACACACACACACACACACACACACACACATCTTAGCACCAAAACTCTGGATCTTCTCTGTAGCACCAGTGAAGCATGTTAAACCTTACAGGATGTTTAAAGCTGAGCTGTGAGTCCTGTTCATGTGAACAAGCTTTCACACATTAATTTAATACTACAGGTAAAAACAGGAGCACAGAGAGGGCATGCAGGTTTCTGTGCAAGCACAAAATAAACTCTTTGGTTTCAGGAAATCGTTGTTTGAAGTCTAACAAAGCACAAGCTGGTGAGGTCACAGGAAAATGAAATCAAAGGAAAAATAAATGATATCAAAGCTCCGGCCCTGAAACGATGTCCCATCAAAAACTGTATTTAATGAGCTTGTGGTGAAAATGAGCTTCTGTCACAAAGTTTTATGTTGGATATAAAAACAAAATGTTTTGAAAAGTAAGAAACCAGTAACTCCAGTATGTAAGCAAAAAGTGTCTCCCAATATAGAAATGCAGCACACATGTAATGAATCAGAACTACTGACATCCACAGTAACGTGAAAATACTAAAATACTAATCAGCATATTGTCCCTACTTCAGGTGTTTCCTGAGTATATTTGAATCATCTGACTCACATGTGAACAAACTGAAACTTTAACTCCCGTGCGGCTCCGCGTCGTCTGTCTGTGTCCGTCTTCTCTATCCACGGATTCACCTCAGTAGCTGCAAGAAGCAAAGCAAACGTCCTGATGACTGATCCATAACTTTGCTTGTTCTCAGTTCCTGACTTCTGGGCTGAATTTAAGCTTCTCTGGTTCAGTGTGATGGGAGAATGTTTCTGCAGAGACCGTGTTTCTGTTCTTCAGAACAAAGTCAGGAAATATGGTGGAGCTCCTCACCTACCGATCCTTTTTACTACTTACAATAATGAACATGTTGCATCTTTTCTATGAGATCATCAAGCAGCAGAACACAGTTAGACCCGAAACATTGTGCCAAACTCATGGCTGTGATCTTCTCCCAGGATCTGTTTCACAAAGCTGCACAGTGAGTTATCTGGGCTTTACCAGGATACCGCACAGTGATGCAGTGGTTAGCTCCATCACCTAAAAGTGAGCAGGTTCTTGGTTTGAGAACCTTCTCGCTGGCCAGCTGGGATCTTTCTGTGGGGAGTCTTCATGTTCTGTCTGTGCCTGCACGGGTTCTCTCCAGGTACTCTGGCCTTCTTCCCACAGTCCAAAGACATTTGTGTTAGGTTAAGCCTCCATCTCACCCCATCCCAGCACTCCTCTGTCACACCAGCCCTCTGCATGAATCCATGAACCTCCTCTGAGGTCTTCCTCTCAGCCTCTCCTCTCTAACTTTGTCTCCAAGCTGCTCTGCCTGAGCTGAGCTGTCCCTCTGACGGACTCATTTCTAATCCTGCTCACTCCCACTGAAGATCTGATCGTCTGTCTGTGTCAGAGCCACCGTCTCACCACCATCCTGTGAACCTTCCCTTTCACCCTGGCTGCTCTCCTTCTGTCACAGATCACCCCTGACACTCGCCTCCACCTGCTCCACCCTGCCCTGCACTGCAGTTGATGCTTCTATTCTTGGCTGTAGGTGTGAGTGGTCGTCTGCCTATCGCAATCAATTGATTTTTCATATCACATACCTGGACAGCCGTTAAAGCTGACAATAAGCCTAAGTTTCAGTTTGTGTGTAAGTGTTGGCTGTTCATGTTCTCATCATGGCTTCATGATAGCATCAGTCATCAGTCTGAATTATGAGTGAAGGAGAAAGCTGCTCACGCTGTCATGGTGCATCCGGAGACGTGTGCCGCGGTGCCCGTGTACTGAACGTCACAGCGAGCCACGTTGTTGTTGAAGTTGGACTCTGGGACCTGCTGCCTGGGGTTCACTGTCACCTGCATCATGACAGCCATCAGAGCAGGAGGTGAACATTATGGGACCAAATTAATAACGGGAAGAAATGCTGCCTTTATTGAAGTGGCTCAGGCCACATTTACTCCTCCAAGGAGATTTTTTGAGTAATAAGAACCATAACATGTGACGCCGACCTTGAGGATGTACTTTCCAGGAGAGACGTCGGTGATGTCGATCCACTGACAGTCGATGTCAGCGTTGTAGGTGTCATAGCAACCTGGACTCAAACCCTATTAGAAACAAAACAGAAACAGTCCAAATATGAACATTCACACCACAGTTTTAATGAAACATGTGTGACTGCATTCATCCCTGGAGTTTCCTTTCCTCTCACCCAGTCATCTTCGTCTGTGAGCCTCTGTCCCCTGGGCCTTAAGTGCTCTCTGCCTTTCACGCTCTCATTGCTATGAGCCGCCTCCTCCTCCATCACCTGCCAATCTCCACCCCATCACCTACCCATCTCCTCCAATCGCCTCCCCATCTCCGCCCCATCACCTCCACACTTCCTCCCCATGTCTGCTTCATCGCCTCCCCAACTCCTCCCCACCTCCTCCCCATCTCTGCCCCATCACCTCACCATCTCCTCCCCCACCTCCTCCCCATCTCCGCCCCATCTCTGCCCCATCACCTCCCTATCTCCTCCCTATCACCTCCCCATCTCCTCCCTATCACCTCCCCACCTCCTCCCCATCTCTGCCCCATCACCTCCCCACTTCCTCCCCATCTCTGCCTCATCTCCTCCCTATCACCTCCCCACCTCCTCCCCATCTCTGCCCCATCACCTCCCTATCACCTCCCCATCTCTGCTTCATTGCCTCCCCAACTCCTCCCCACCTCCTCCCCATCTCTGCCCCATCACCTCCCTATCACCTCCCCACCTCCTCCCCATCTCCGTCCTATCTCTGCCCCATCACCTCCCAATCTCCACCCATCACCTCCCCACTTCCTCCCCATCTCTGCCTCATCTCCTCCCTATCACCTCCCCACCTCCTCCCCATCTCTGCCCCATCTCCACCCCATCACCTCCCCATCTCCACTTCATCACCTCCCCATAAAGATCCTGGTCCAAGTTCCACCTACTTCACCTCTGCCACCACCAGCATCTGGACTCCAGGGGGTGCTGTCCTACTTCACACCACTGTTGGACTCCATTTTGCAATGTAGCTTTATCGCAGTCCCACCACCAAACTGTTTATCCCTCAAACTCTGAGTTTCAATAAATCACGTTCAGTCATTTCAAGTGATTTCTCCTTATTGAAGTCACATTTGAAAGCACAGAAGTAATCCAACAGAGAACTGAATCCACGTCAGTTAAATGAGCCCAAAATGACTTCAACGCTTGTGTTTTTGTGTACCTGAGTGTGTGAGGTGCAAGCGAAGCGGCGATAGTATCCTGGGTCACAGGAAGTGTCCTCCAGGCAGAAGCTGGCCTTGTGGCCCTCGGCCACATGACTGTGAGTTCGGGCATCCAGCAGCTCGTACAGGCTGAACTCGTCCATGCTGTGGAAGTGACTGAACAACACCACAATAAAGTCACACTGTGGCAATAAAATACCAAATAACTGCAGGAAAGTCACGAGTCCAGGAAACACCACTGGATACCAGCATGACCATGTGACACTCCTTCAGCCAGCTACCTACTTATGACAGCTGTGCCACTCCCAGGCATATCGAGGCTTGCTGGGCAGGAAGTCGGCCGTTCCCTGATTCTTCACCCTCTGAGGAAACCGCAGCAAAACTCTGGTGTCATAATCCTGAGAATAACGAGAGGACCTGGAGGAGGAGAGACGACACAGAGCTCAGGGTTAAGCCACCAGGTTGATCGTTTAAAGCCTTCCTCCGGGGAAATTTCTCAGTTTATTCCCTACAGCTGTGTTTGAGCTTTACTTTGCAGAACTGGACATATGAAAATTGATCCCATGAGCTTGATTTGTTCGTTTGAAAGCCAATACGGGCCAGTGTGCACCTTTATACTCTGGAGACCTGGAGCCTCCCGTGCTCCTCAGAAAATGATTTGCATGTTGCTATTTTGGGATTTAGTATTTTAATGTGATGATTATATATTTTTTCTCAGAACACATGAAGTAGAATAATTTTGCAGGCTTGAAAATGTGTGAAGGTGCTCTGTCTGGTTGGGACTCAGGCAGACGATGATCCAAATACAGCAGTTCATATTAGTGTGATAAGTGTTTGTACCTGTGAAGCTTGTTGTCATCCATGACGTTCCTCAGAGAAATGAACACATTAAAGAATCAAAGCTTCCTCTAATCACACACATGTATGACACAGTAACAATGTTGCATTTCCAGCTGATTTTACATTCCTCTGGTAAACACATTTTTGCCTTCACATTTAATTTAATATATGCATTTTTTTATTATTCAAACACAGTTTATCAACCTTTCAGACTTCAAACGTTTTGTGTTAAGGTTCGCTGTTATAAAAATGAAGGTGTGGCAGCTGGAAAACACTTTTACTCCGTAAATTATTGAGAGAAATGAGTTTTTGACGTGTGCACACCAGGGGGCGCTGCTGAGTGACGTTGGAGTAACCTGTCACTTCTGGCGTCACATTTTTCTGTCATACGCAGAAATGATCTCAGTGAGAGTAAAAGTATTTGATGGGCTGTGCTGCTCGATATTAGCGGAGACAGACGGAAATGAGACGCTCCTGTTTTTATGCTGTTTCCAGTCTACAGCGGAAAAAGCTGCTCGGTCCATTCACACCCTCAGTTTCTCCATCATTCAGTCACTCTAACTGACACAGGGTTCTCCCCGTGGGAGTCTATCTGAGAAAAGGCAGCAGATCTGGGGTCTGCTGTTAGGAGTGTGTGAGCTTACGAGGCGAGGCAGTTCTCCTCTGCGGCGCAGCGCAGGTTGTACATGGGCAGTCTCTGCACGTAGGTGGCGATCTGGATGTAGTATGGATCAGGAACCAGATCAGGGAGTCCTGCGAACAGGACACAGCAGATTCATACGGGTCATCTAACACGCCGGTTTGATCTGGCATCACCGCCTTGGCTCAGCGAGCCACGAAGACTCGGTGTGCTTCCACTTGTAGGTTTAAGTTGAAGACAAACTCATTGACTGGCCAAATAATGCAAACAGAAACAAGCCGTCATCTATTACAGCAGCTTTATGCAGACGCATCTGCAGGCATCACTGACACAGAGGAAGGTGTGGTGTGGTTGCATGTTAAATAAATGTATTAGTTAAAGTTAGATATATGGTGAGCTCACAGTCTGCTGTTACTTATTTTTGCTCATGACTGTTTCATGATGATTCGTCCTTAAGAACCAATTAATAAAAGTCGGGTTTCCTACCGTTCTGGTGGTAGCTGGTGCCATAACCGGGTCGGGGCTGGACCCGAGGTCGAGGTCTGTAGTAAGAGTTGTAGTAGTTATAGTAAGGGTCATAGTTGGAAGGCTTGTACGGGTTGTAGGGATCATCTCCGGCCATCTCGTCCTCCCGTCCGACGGTGCCAGTGTCGCCTTCGCTGCCGGACAGAGGCCGCTGCCGCCGCTGGTGCGTCATGGCGCGTAATTGCGCCGAGCTGCTGGCCGCAGGGACCCGCGGGGAGCCCCGGGCCGTGTCGTTAGCGCTGCTGAGAACAACCACGGGGTTATCGCGGCCGGGGGACCCGCTCTGCCTCCTCGCGGAGGGCCTGTACTGGGAGCCGCGGCTCAGGATGCTGAAAACCTGCCCGTTATGTTGCCATGTCAACCCCTGCCGGAGGGCATCACCGGCTGGACCTTCCTGAGCGCGAGCTTCATCCAGAAAAGCGCAGAGGAAACAAATGTGAGCAAAAGAAAGCAGCAACGCGATGGAGGAGAGTTCCTTCATTGTTAATGATCAAAGTGTCCTGTAGAGTATGCTCTTCTTCTAACCACACAGCTGCTGGTCCAAGGACTTCCTCTCAAGTGTTTGAGCTCAACAGCTCCTGAGAGGAGGGGGAGGGAGGTATCAGCTGTGGCTCTTTGGTGGGATTGTAGCTCTTTTATTCCGAGCCAACCGAAAAATGAGAAAAAACACGGCTCAGACTACTTTAAAGTCCACGTTTCCTCAAATAGAAATTAGAGATATAGTTAAGGACCATTTCCAAGTATAATCTACACAAAGTGACCCAAAGCCAGTTATTGGGTAACCATGTGCACTTTTTTGAGGGCTGATGTCTCAAAGAAGCAAAGTTGCATATTTACACCATCTTTTCTAGATTTTAAGGCACAACATCAGGAGACAATTTTATGGTTTTACTCTTTTTATTTGAATGAAATAATGTCTTCTGGCAGGTTTCAGTAGGTATCAGTGTCTGATGGTCAGGTTAGCTCTGTCACTTCACAGCAGGAAGGCTCTGGGTTTGAGCTCTACCTGTCACCAGTCTCTCAGTCTGAATACATGAATATCACACGAATTACTGAAATCGGCCAAAGGTTCAGATGTAGTGAAACTCTGAGTGTTAATTAAGATCATAAAATGCAATAAATCAGTGGGTACCAAGAGGTTCAGGACTATCTGTGTGAGGGTTAGCGTTAGCCTTCGTGCTGCTGCAGGAACACTGTGTGAGAGACTTTAGAAAAACTGCAGACGCTCACACATGAAGTAAGACTGAGCGGCTGCTCTGAGATCAAAGAAACATCTTTAAACTTAAAGCGTCACAGACTAACGGGGCAGAGTGAGAGTCTCTGCTTTAAAGTGCCTCCTGATTTTACACTTAACATGTGGAAGGCAGCCGTTTCACACATCGTCCTATTTTTTTTTTCCCGGCCTCACAATTATAGTTCATGTCACAGCCAAAACCCAAAGTGCAGACGCAGCTCAGAGCAACCAAATTTCTCCAAACTGAACTTTGCTCAGAGGCAGAAAACAGAAAACATTTAAAACGAATGATGACCAACATGCACGACGGCGTTCAGGTGTGAACGCTGTGGGCGGGTCTCTCCATGCAGGAGGACAAAGTCCTTCTGACCCAGGTGGAGACAGCTGCATGTAAAGAAGCAGTCAAAGACATTTGAACTAAAAATCTTTTCAAGTTTTTCTCAAAGACTGAACTAAAACAGCCTTTTCTTCTAAATTCCAGACCAGTGTCCTCTCTCCTCAGGATGATGAGGCATAATTAGGGTGACGCTTTGCCTTCATGATGGTCCTGTCTCAGTCTAATTATGTCTGTGGCCAGAGCTGCTCAGAGATCTGAGGATCCTGGCCTCTCAAGTCATAACTGCGTTAGAGTGAAAGGGTCCAGTATTTGTGTATTTGTGGCAATAAGGGCTTCATTAGTGGCCACAAACTAAAGCATATGTTTTGTGGGTATTTGTGGTACTAAAAGCATTAAAAAAAAAAAAAAAGTTTAATAAGCTGTGCTCTGGTAACTCCACACCTACAGCTTTTGTCTGGCTTTATTGGAAAAAAATAAGGCCTGTGGTGCTGAGCGCTCAGGATGCTTTAAAACAGCTGAAACTGAAACACTTACCAGCTGAGAGGTTTCCTCCTCCGAGCGCACAGTAAAACACAACCTGCCACCCACAGAGCCTCGGCGCTCTCCCTGTAAACCAGGCCAGGGTTTTAGGTCACGCTGCGTGTTTTTTAGTTTAAAATGTCAGTGATGCTTTCACACTAACCTCCGACCTCTCCTCGGTTCACAACCATTCTCTGTTGGGAGGGTAAAAATATTGCTTACAGGGTTGTTTTCATGTCACTTAATGTACAAAGCATTTATTCAGGATCCACAGCTCAGTGATGACCCTGTTCATCGTCTCTTGAAGGAACCCTCTGGAGCCTCCCCAAACTGTCCTGCTTCATCCGCTGTGATGGAGGAGTCTCACAGCTCAGCAGTCACTGTTTGCACCGAGCTCGGGAAACGTCTCAGACTGCTTCCTGTCACGTTTCTCTCTCAGCTCTGTAACTCAGTCCTTTACACTAATCAATTCCTGCTAGAGTGAAACTGACTCAGTGCCCTGAAATGTTACTCATCTTCATTTATTCGTCAAGAAAAACCTTTCAGCGTTTTAATCTGAGGTTTGTTATGATCAAATGACATTATGACCCTATAAACAGGGGAAAGACACGTGGACTGCTAAATTGTGTGGTCTGTGTGTGATGTGTGACAGGGGAGGTCAATGTGAAGGAAATAAGAGCGAAGGATGAACTTTAAAAGAAGCGAGGAGGCAGAAAAGGAGGAAACAAACGAATGTTCACCACAAGCATCTAGTGGCCAGCGGAGGAACTGCAGCCCGAACACCCAAACATTCAACCTTTCGGCCTTTGTGCTTCCAGTGCAGTTTAGGACACACCTGATTCACAAGGTCACACAATGAATCATGAACACTTTGAGTCTGAGCTCACAGATGTACCCATGATCTTGAGTTCTATGATTTTAGCCCTCTCAGAAACATCTCTGAACTGTGACTGTCACAGTCTGATGGGGTTGATGAGTGAGAGCAGAAAAGTTTCGGTTTGCTCCGAGTCCTGCCCGGCAGTCCTTCATTTATCCCGGGCAGTTGCTGCGTAACGCAGATACAAAGATATAAAGATGCAGGCTGCACAAACGCAGCTCCAACAACCGAGAGGAACCCACTCAGCTCTGCGGCCGACACTTTATCAGCTGACCTGGACCAGGAGGAGGCTGCCTGTCAGTTTCCAGATTGATTTTTACAATTCTTTTATTTCTGATTAAAGTGCTTCATGTCCTTGCAGCAGCGCATTTATCTGACATGTTTCCAGTCTAAGAAGGAGGCACGGGTCTGCCAGGTCACCAGGACGGTCACAGGGTGAGAGGTGGGGCACGTGTCCACGACGGGGCCGACACACAGCAAAACATTCAGTCATGCTGTAAATTTGTCACAGGGGAAAGTTTGATTCATCTGCAGTTTGTAACAGAAATATGAAGTAATATAAATACTGCCATTATATTGTCATAAGTACCTGTCTTCACTGTGCAGAGTTTAACTGTACAGAGTCCACCAGCTTAGAGTGTTTGCCTGAGAAACAAACCGTCTGCACCATGAAGATGCTGCTGAATCCTGTCTGCAAGTCGAAGGTCCACCAGGTTAGGGTGGGCCTACCTGCAGCCTGCGTAGCTGCAGGTAGCTGCTTCAGCCACCAACACGTGTGCACACGCCGACTGATTCCTTCACCGCTAAAGGAAAAAGTGACCCGCCTGAACGAGAGCTGCTTTTTTACAACGTAGATCAAAGGATGGTGGGTTTTACCGCAGCACAGCGTACTTCCCTCTCAGCAGTACGAGGCTGTTCCCAATGAGAAGCAGGTGTCGGCCTGAGCCGAGCACTTTAAACAGCTTCATAATGAGGGCTGGCTACCTGGAGGGGGCCTCCTGCACACAGGACACGTACAACAACAAAGCCATGGAAACACCAGACACAACGGCACTGCCTTCATCATTACCAGCATCATCATCATCACCGTTGGTATGTGTGGAAGACAATGGCTCAAAGAAGAGATTCCTAACTGCCTTCTGAACCCTCTGAAAGGTTGGATGTTGGGCACACCTGCACGCGGCAGCGTAGACACGTGACTTCATCCTAACCATGTGTTAAATTACAGTTTCTGGCACCCACTTCAGAGGTGAGGTCACGCCCAGCAACACGCATTATATATTTTTAAGGATCAATTTAAGATGAAGTACAAAAATCTGTGTCGAAAACACATTGATGAGTGTTTGGGAACCAGCCTGGCTGTTCAAACGGTTACAAGGTCGACACCGAGCTGCACCTCCATCCTTTAAAGTGTGAACGCTGACCTTGGTTATGGCACACCTCATACATTATTGGATTATGAAAGATAAATGTGCTCACTTTGATTTCACAGACGTGTGGAAAACTTTCCCCTTTCCATGAAACTGGATGACAGAAATGAGGCGTTCCGAGCTGAACGCTGGGTCATTTACTGTGATGGGAGAAAAACAAGAACAGGTTCAAAATAAAATGTGTTTCCTTCATCAACAGAAAAATGTAATCCTTCAGAACAATTACACACTTCAGGAAGCGCTGAATCCCCGTCCTGAATCCTGCTGTGGAAAACTTTAATCAGGCAGGTGATCCAAAAACAGCCGAGACCTTCGCAGAGGTCACGAAGAGATCGGCCACAGAGACCAATGCTATTCTTGTAATAGGATACAGCCATGTTTACCTCTTCTGCAAAGTTGAACATGTTAACATAGAGGTCAGTGGATCTTTATTGTATCTGCCTGTAGTTATTGCCATCATCTGCTCTGAATTTCATTTATTATAAACAAATGCATAAAAACCTTTGAGATGAAAAGCTGGAAAAATGAAAAAAGTTACAGAAAATATTTTATTTTAGGGGAAAATTTGGTACCAAAATGGAGATAACATCCATTTGTCAGTCAGAGCATCCGTCTCATTCCTGCTGATCTTCCAAAGCTGCTGAGAAACTAATAGAAAGCAGATCAGTCACCTGATTCCTGCCTCTGACCCTGAGGTCAGACAGCTAAAGGTCAGAGTGGGCTGTTATCAAACTGTATGGACGGGGCTGGAAGGTTTTTGGCACCAGTTCAGTTCAGTTCAGAGAAAACCCCAACAATCAGATGTTTAAAACTGATTAAACATGGATGCTGCTCAGTGGGTCCACCCTGGAAAAAGTCAAAAGAAATCATTAGAGCCCAAACAACATCATTAAAGTCATAGAAACATTTAATATAAATCATTCTGAAATGTAATTAACCTTCACAAATTGAGGGAAATAAAAGCAGCAAATCAATGCAGATTTGTTTGGGTTCATCCTCTGAAGTGATGCTACAGAAACACCAAACCTGAATCTTGTGGCTGCTTCGGCCCACTTAGGACCAATTTGCTGGTTCCTTCTTTCCATCCTCTTTATTTGGTGCTCTTTCCTATTATAACTCCTGCAGGGACCCAGTTTCCTGACATGGACCATTAAACGTTTATTCGACACAGCCTAATGAGGCATTGTTCAGCAGTGGTGTAACTCGTTTCCCCGAGACATTTGAAGTCCAAAGCAGCTATTTCTGGGTTCTGAAGTTATAAAGATATATTTCTTTTTGGCAAAGTAAGAATCCAAACCGAATTCTTAAACAGGATTTACCTGCATCGAAGCGCAGCAGCAGCAGCTTTATTTAATGAACGGACCCAAATCCTTTATGTGTGCACACAAGGCTTAAAGTTTCTGTTTGTTGTCATATTTCATTTAGTTACAGATTGTAGTTTGTGATGTTGCTTTTGCATTATGAAAAAATGAGCAGAGGAGTTCTGAGTTTGTAACCGTTACAGTGTGCTAAAAGAATATGGAAGCAGGACAGATTTCATTCATTTACATGCAAAATTGAAATCTTTTATTTGACTCGGTGGAAACATTTCACGGAGACTCTGACTGCTCTGACACCAGGCTCAGAAACTCAAATATCCAGAAGATGGGCTACAAAAGTGCAACTTATTCACCCCCAGAGTTTTCTTACTCTGCTGTTTCATGATAATGTACAGGTCACACAGGCCTCGAGACCATCTGATCATGGCAACCATAGGTCCTTAGGGAGAGATGTGTATTCCCCAGCCAGCTGGCAGTTACAAGGTGAACCTGGTCCCAAATAAGCATCCAGCTGCACGCAAACCCTCCTTGTGACTGTTTTGCTGCAGTCGTCCACAGTTTGTGTGGAAGGCTAAAAAAGGCAACAGTTATAATATTTATAGCACCAGATCACTACTAACAGTCACCTCAAGGTGCTTTGTATTGTGGGTAAAGACCCTACAACAATACAGAGAAAACCCAACAGTCAAAATGACCCCCTATGGGCAAGTATTTGATGACTGTGGGAAGGAAAAACTCCCTTTTAACAGGAAGAAACCTCCAGCAGAACCAGGCTCGGGGAGGGGCAGTCATCTGCTGTGAGGGGAGAGAGACAGGACAAAAGACATGCTGTGGAAGAGAGACAGAGATTAATAATAATGATTGAATACAGAGTGAAGTATAAACAAGTAAATAAAGGTGAATGAGAAGAAACAGTGCATTATGGGACCCCCCCCCTCAGCAGCCTAGGCCTATAGCAGCATAACTAAGGGGTGGTTCAGGGTCACCTGATCCAGCCCTAACTATAAGCTTGATCATAAAGGAAAGTTTTAAGCCTAATCTTAAAAATAGAGAGGGTGTCTGTCTCCTGAATCCAAGCTGGGAGCTGGTTCCACAGAAGAGGGGCCTGAAAGCTGAAGGCTCTGCCTCCCATTCTACTCTGAAGTATCCTAGGAACCACAAGTAAGCCAGCAGTCTGAGAGTGAAGTGCTCTATTGGGGTGATACGGTACTATGAGGTCTTTGAGATAAGATGGGACCTGATTATTCAAGACCTTGTATGTGAGGAGAAGGATTTTAAATTCTATTCTAGATTTAACAGGGAGCCAATGAAGAGAAGCCAATATGGGAGAAATCTGCTCTCTCTTTCTAGTCCCTGTCAGTACTCTAGCTGCAGCATTTTGGATCAGCTGAAGGCTTTTCAGGGAGCTGCTTCTTTTTTTTTTTTTTAACAAAGAAAACATCAAATGTTTAAAGTGAGAACATATCCCATTTTAAGAAAAAAAAATGAGGTCTCATGTTACTGGTACTTAGAGGACACAGAGGTGTGGTATACATACACACTGTGTTCTGATGAAAGGCCCAGTTTTTCTATTCAGCAGAGCCTGCAACTTAGAACCAAACTTAGATGAAGTTATTTGTAACAGTTGGTCGATCATTTCAGGCATTTATTAGTGTTTTGCTGGCAGTCAGATCTGAAGATGCAGCATCTTCATACAGTACAAAGTCCATGGAGAGCTGCTTAATTGTGTCTGTCTCCACACAGTACATATAGATGATTCATTTTGCATAGTTAAACTTCTCTATTGAATTAGACTAAAGCAGAAATGGTTCCAGTCATTTGATCTTTTCTTCAATTAGTGCAAAAGCCTCACTCAGCCACTGAGGAACTAGTTACATTTTATTGAAAAATATTTTAGTTATTGAACACTAATTAATAAGCATGCTCTGAATCAAGTCAAGCATGGCCACAGTCATCCAGAAGTAACGACCATGGTCAGATTTGTGCTCCTTTGGAAACTCTTCGTGAACTTGCTGTTTGTCTGTTTGTCACTGATGGCCCTTAAAGTCAAAGCAAAGTGTTCAATAAAGAAAAGGCTGCAGCTTCTCAGTCCTTCACGGAGCTTCTGGTGTACGTGACAGCTCTCACACCAAGAAATAAAAATAGTCCTCGCTGTGACCAGACCTGCTCGCACATTTGGAAGGACAGCAGGGAGCACAGCAGCACCAACAATTACAGCCAGGTTGGGTTTGGCTGCATCTACTCCAGCATCACTTTTATAAAAGCTGTTGTCACTCTGCCCAGTGTTGTGTAAACCTCCACACGTGTGGAAAGTTTTTGGTTCTTTCCCAAACTCATCGCACACTTTTAGACAGTCAGTCTATCAACCAGGAGTCATTCAGCCCTCATCTCCACGGCTACAGAGAGACAAACGTCTATCAAAATAAAACCTGCGCCTCGCCTTTTGGCCACGAACCACCCTTATGAAATCTGCAGGGCTGAAGCCCACACATGCAAGCAAACCTCTGCCTTCAGCCTCTCTGTCCAATTTAGGACAGTTACAAAATCTGAGAGTGTCAGGATTCCCAGAGTTCATGAGCGTGTTTGACCTGCAAAGGTTTAGAGGTCATTTCATTATTCAGTTCACACTGAACTGAAACTAAATGACAGGTTATGATACGACATAAATCCAAGATATAAACACAGACAGAAACACAATTCCAAACAAATCTGGGATGTCGACTAAAATGCAAATAAAAACAGAATTCAGTGATTTCTCATGAACCCATATTTAATAGAGGCAGAGCTTCATAATGATTTGAATTTAATTTAAGATAATTTAATCCAAAGATTCAGAGAATCTAGAGAAATCTCTGTGTGCAAGGGGACAAGGCCAAAGATTATTATTGGATGCCCATGAGCTTCAGGCCTGAGGCTGTCCCTGTGTGTGAGCACCGTGCCGTCCACAGATGCAGGTCAGAGACAGGAAAATATCCACCGGATGAAAAAGGAGACGGACCATCCGGCTTGTCATTTCAGAAGCCTGCATCTCTGCTGATACGGGGGTGCATTAGTGCCCGCAGAACTGGCAGTTTGCACACCTGGAAGGTATGTCCAGCTGTTAGAGCAACATATGCTCCCATCCAGGTGATGTCTTCTTCAGCGAAGGCCTTATATGTTTCAGCAGTGCTGCACAGAATAAAGCATCTATTCCAGCAGCACAGCTTCATAGCAGGAGAGTCTGTCTGAACTGCCTGCCTGCAGTGCAGACCTTTCACCAACTGGAAACAGCGGGCACAAGTAAAAACTACAACAAAGAAGATCCAGGATTGTTCAGCAGCTGGAGTCTTCTCTGAGACACAAGACTCGATGTTTTCTGTGGTCTACTGTGAATCAAAGATGCTTTTATGAGATTGTTCCAAGGTTTATGGAGCTAACCCATCTCTTTGTGTCTTTTCTGTATTTGTGGGCAAACTCGAGACCACCCAGGGGCAATCGAAGCCTCGAACATCGGCAGACACAAAATCAAGCAGCTCATTCGGGTCTCTCCCAACATTTATTCAATGTGAGTAACTAACATGCAGTAAAATAAGTGGTGACATGTTCAAGGAAGCCCAGTATTCATGCTGAGTGATGTTCTCGTCAGTTGGTCGTGCAGCAGTTAGTCATAAATCTAACAGGTGACACAGTTATACCTGAGTGAACACCGTTAGGCTGTCATTCAGTCAGAAGACCAGAAACTCTACTTAATCCAGCCTGAAGGGACTGACCCTGTAGCTCACTCAGCAGACATGACAGGTCAGTGTCAGCTCAGCCAGTCTGAATACCTGAACTGGACCTGCTGACTGTGTTTCTGGGGTAATTATATCCATGTAACGACGCAAAGAGAGCTCGCTCTGCAGTTAAACCAGCAAAGCCCTGAGAGCGAGTACCTGATAGGAATGGATGAACCAGTTCAGGGCAGTCAGCCTTCTTCCAAGACCAGTTAATGGGTGAGCGAAGAGAGCAGAAACAAGCACCTCCAGACAGCCATGAAGACCGAAGCAGAGGCGACAAGTGGGGGTAAGTGCATCGTGCAGCCTGACCCCATAAAACAAAACTGAGGGGTGGGTCAAGGTAATGAAACCTCTGTTCAAATATGGCCTTTTTTCAGAGTGACTGTAATGAGCAAAATAGTAAAGTTAAGGCTTCAAAGAGTAGCAGTCCATGTTCCTGCTGTCTCAGTAATTCTCTCTAAGGACTGAATGGTCTCCCTAGTTTCGTCTGCAGTTTTTTATTTAAAACTCCGACTGTTCTGCTCTCTCAGGTGATGCATCCACATGTAGGCCTGCAGCAGCAGCTTCAGAGTTTTCAGGACCTTTGTGTTCAGTATGTCAGTGTTCGATAACCCCACTGTACTCCAGACACATTTAGGGACATGCTGGAAAGTTCCATAGGTGGCTGTTTCTCTGAGGATGTGGTTGAGACCAAACCAGAGCTTTAAGCGAGTTAATGTTGGCATCAGTAAGCTTGTTTTTTTTTTTTGTCCCTCCCCCTTGTGACCCCAAAAGGTTTATAAGATTCAGCTTTAGCGAAAGTATTAATTGGATCTCTAATTATTAGCTGTTAAGTTTTATTACATGTGCACTGGGTCACAAAGGCATTCCTGCCCACCATGAACCTTCTTGTTATATTGGATCCCTGCTCCCCTCCATTTATAATGGAAACAAGAGAAACCTTCACAGGACCTTCAGGCTGAACTGAGGTCAGTGTTCCTCAGAACAACAAAGCTTCTCTCAGACATCAGTTATATCAGGGAAACTCTCTGTTTGGGCTCCTTTGTGGCCTTTATTTCATAAGCTTGTGTTCAGCAGAGGTTATTCTGGGATGTTTTATTTGTCTCTCTGCTGCCCCCTGCTGTACAGGGCGCTGATTGCAGTCTAGACTGAAAACGAGTTTCAACTGCAGCAAGAAGATGCAGCTTCTCTACCAGTGCAAACAAACAAACAAACTTTGACAGCTTTTATTTATTATAGCACAAACAACCCAAAACGAGATCGCGTACAGAGTGAAAACCACTTGGGAGCAGAGAGCACCAAGCTCCCAATATATTAATATAACCAGCTACTAGCCTATGTACACTGTATGCTTGACACATACTGAAGATGGGAGCAAAGATTAAACAGTGTGGATGAAAAATGATTGTGAACACAGCAGGAAAACAAACAGAACATCTTATTTAGAAAAATGTCTGCAAATGCTGAATTCCTGTAGAAAAAACAAACCCAACACCTTCACAATCAGAAATAGTTACTATAAATTCAGATAGATAATTAATTAATAACAATTATCACACCTAATCTGCATTCACACACTGAGATATTACGGACCAATTATACTGTACACTATCAAACTAAAAGATCTGTCTAATGGAACAAAAACAAAATGCACAGGCTCACTGTAGCAAAGGACTCTGGGAGATTGAGTTTAGTGGTTTCCTTCTGCCCATCTTCTCCTCTTGCTTTGTAAAAAAAAAAAGAAAAAAAAAACTCACTCTCACGCTCATTTAACGTAATTTGGCACAACAGAGCGACTCCAGTTACCACTTTAACCTCAACTAGCTCCCAGTGCTCAAAGGAATGTTGAAAAGACTCACTCAGTGTCTCATTTTCTCTTAAAAACTCACACAAACACTCTCAGAAATGTAAGATACAGTACAGATAACAAAACACTGAAAACTCTGTTCGCAACATTTTTCATTTTATCCAAGATTTTTCTCAGGGAGGATTTAAAATACTGCAAATGCGGACCGCACACAAAGAACACACAATGACATTAAGTAACCTAAACAGACATTAAATTATGCTTTATCATGTTTACCGTGCTTTATGGATGGTGCAGGCAGCATGGGGGCAAAGTGGCTCCTGCTAACATAAAGGCCACATGCTCAGTGGCTTCACCCAGTTGGTAATCAATCCATGATCCAGCAGCTCAGCGTGCCCACAGCCTGTCAGCTGATAGTGACCCCTGTTCTAACTCAGTAGTTTGGGTACTCACAGCCCCAAATGTAGGTGGTATACCTCATCAGCAATACGCAACTGAACGAAGGAACAGATA
>JAMQGT020000436.1:0-50724 GCA_024447675.2 Pterophyllum scalare | reverse complement strand
ATTCTTTCTGACATTCCTTTGCCCTCTTTGCTGCAGGTGGAGCAGTTGACAAAGGACTGGTCGGAGAGCTGGAGAGACAAGAAGGAGCTGCTGGAGCAGTACAGTGTGGACATCAACAGAGACCGGGCTGGTTTCTCATCAACTCCCTCCAGCCACACCTGGTTGCCCTTGATAGAGATGTTCTCAGCACTGCTGTCGTCTTTTATCACCTCAGGGTATGATCATGAAAAGGGAAATACAGGGTTTACATTCTTTCTCTCTTTGTGTGAGTTTCTTTTTAACCCACGAGATGCACATCTCTCATTTATAAGCATGCTGTAACACTAAAAATACACGTTTTGCATGAACAACAGGATGCAAACTTTTGCATTTGCTCTACTTTTCTGAAATCTCAAGTTACTGTTTTGTCAGCTGACTTGACTAAAATCCTGTGTTTTTCTACTAGATCCTCTGTATCTCCATCCTCTCCACTCCTTGCACTGCTATTTCTCTCTGTTCTTCTAGAAAAACTCGTGAGAAAGATTGCGTTTCGGTTGCCTTTTCTTTCGCTGTATCTTCCAACTGTCCTGTCAATTTCCCCTCTACGTACGTGTGTGTGTGTGCATGTGTTTGTGTGTACCCTCTGCAATGCATAAAACTCACTTGGATAAGAGGCACTTAGTTCTGAGGCTAGGACTTAGGGGAGCTTAAGCTGTCCTGATTCTGACAATGACAAACATACCCTTAGGCCTGACAATTACACTCTTTTGTGCATGTAAAGAACTGAGGCCACCTGGAAGCACATTTGGACCTGACACCAAATAAGAAAACCTTTAATCCCATTAGATAAGCCTTTAGAGTAAACAAGTGGCATTTTTTTCTGCCAGGTAAGTGAAGGATTAGACATTAAAACCCTTCACAGAAGATCTGATTGGACCTCAAGCTAATAGGCATTTAATTTAAGTCAACAATTAAGTGCTTGTTTAAATACTGTAGATTTTGTGTCAAAATATTTGTTTGTTTGTTAGATAATGTCCAGTAGATACATGTTTCTTTTTTTGTTTGTTTATGTGGATTTTGAATATAGCTACCGTGTTTACAAAATAACTTTTTTGTAACAGGAAGGAGTTACCCGCATTGGACCTCAGGACCAATTTGAAGAACCACAAATAGGTATTAGACAAGACAAAGTAACAACTAAATATAAATTTTATCATGTAGAATATTGCACTCAAAGTGCAAAGTACATTACAGCTATGTGGATGTATTGTAGGCCCCTTTTCATTAAATGTTGCATTGGACACTGTACATGTTGTGCAGCTGAGTAGCTGCATCAGTAGAGCTTTCCAAATCAAAATGTATCACAACAGTTCTGCATTCCGTCTGTAGTCTTGCAGGGCAGTGCCAGCTGTGAGATTGAAAACCACAGGGGTGTGGTGACGCTCAGACCAGTGCCGGGCTGCGTCTCCCTGCTCAACGATAGAGAGGTCACAGAGCCCTGCAGACTAGCTCAAGGTCAGCTCATGGCCTCAGCAGAACAGTTTGTTCACACTGTCTTTTGTTCCCAGCAGGTTTTCCTTGTACAAAAATTGGTTATCTTTTTTTTTAATCTTTATTTTTGATTTTAGCCATGCAAGTCCATCACTGTAATTTGATTGATAGTTTTTATGTAGATATTCAAACTCAGCTGTTGCTGCACACTGCTGCACATAAAGGTAATTTATGACTTTAAATGCATGCAGTTGGTGCCTTTCGCTTAATTGATGCCAGCCTTAAGCGAAACTTGAATTTCATCCAAAAATCACAAGAACATGCTGTGAGCAATTTGTGCTTCAAATAAGCAGGGGGGAAAAAAGCAACACTCTGCATACTTTTTCATCCCTGATGATGCTGTTTGAATGTCCATTCAGCAAAGCAGAAAATTCTGTAAATGCACACCTGCCTAAAAATTTACAGAGTAGATAAAAGTGCAACGCACGCACACACACACACACACACACATACACACACACACACACACACCCCTTTGACTCCTCAGCTTACATCAACAAAATGCCATGGATTTTGCACAGCTCATGACGAAATATATGTGTCTCTGTCTCCAGGGACGGTGATTACCTTGGGAGGAGTGCATAAGTTCCGCTTCAACCACCCGGCAGAGGCAGCTGTCCTTCGGGAACGCAGGCGGGTAGGTGCTGCTCGTCTCAAAATGAATATAATGCTGTTGATTAGGATGATGATCATGAAAATATTTATAATGAGCAGATGACTGGGTGATGCACTTGAATGTTGATTATACATGTTTGCATGTATATATGTGAAATGTGTCTGATAATTTCCTTTTCTCTGAGAATTCCCAGAATAGCACATTTCCCATCTTTTATGTAAACACTAAAATATATTTATTTGTCTTTTAAGGCCAGTGAAGGTGGCATGACTTGCACCTACACAGATCTTTGCCTCTTGCCCCCTGATAACAGGTAAATGCTGCCTGTGAAAATGCAACTATGAATATATATGTGCATAAAGAGGTATTTTTTTTCCTGCCCAGTTTCATATTTAATAAGAATCACACATATTATACCAGTGTTCTTTCTGTCGATTCATGCGTAAGGCCTTCCTCTTTGTGGAGATTGCATGTGTTTCCTTTAGCCTCCACCCTTTTGAACAGTCCCAGTATGCTGTTTACGATTCAAGCTCAGGGGTTGCTTAGTTACTGCTGAGACACTGAACTCAATAGTATCCTTTGCTTTCAACCTCTCTGCCACCAAATTGTAAAATTCTAGATGTCAGACTACAGATAGGTGAGGTAAAACGATCATTTTACTCTCTCTGGTTGTCTTTTTTACTTCATATTTCATCATAATTTCTCAGTCGTGCTTCATCTGTGTCATGTGTCTCTTTTTGTAGTGTCAAAGAAGTGAATCTCCCACAGCAGGTGGGTGCATGCTTCTCTCCCACTGAGGAAGCTTCTGCTAGGCAGCGTGTAGAGGAGCAGAAACGCTATGTGGAGAATTTGCGTCAGGAGATTCAGGCTGAACAAAGACGGGCAGAGAGAGAGCTAGAAAGGGAGCAGGCCTACCTCCAGCAGCAGCACACTGAGAGTGAGAACTTCACACTAATCATATCTCATCATTTATGCAAGGATTATTCAAAATCCAACATGAAATTCTGCGTTGTTGTAAAGCAAAAGGGATAACCACGCTTAATGTTGTATATTGATAAATCTTGAGTGTGTATAGAGATTTCAAATGTTCATAACGTACTATTGTCTGTCTTGACCCAACAGTCCAGCAGTGGATTTTAAAGGAGAAACATCACCTGACAACTGTTGAGCAGAGGATCACCCAAGAGTGTGGAGTTCAAGCAGACCTCCCCCCTGCACCCCTCCTGGAGAGGTTAACAGGTCATGTGTTCAGGGATCAGAAAGATATTTCAGTGGATTGTCCATCCCAGGTGGTAAGAGCCAGGAAGAAGGCAGTGCAGGATGAATTGCTAAAGCATCACGCTCTTTGCCGGACCGAGAACCGCATTCGTCGCAAAAGGCTGCGTTACCAGCTGGAGAGAATTGCCAGCAAGCGGTGTCTATTGGAAGCTAAGAAAGAGTTACAGCAGCTGGAAAAGACTCTCCCTCCAGGACCAGACACCCCAGAATCTCCTGAGTCTGGTTCGCCCTCAAAGGTCAAAGGGCGAGCACTTGGTTCTCGTAGACACTCATTTTCAGCCGATCTTTTGTCCCGACTCTACCCACAGCACACACCTGTCTTCAGGTAAGGGATGCATAAAACCTGTTGATGAGGCTCAGGAAGCAATTTTTCAGCTGTTCTGGTGTTGTGTGTTTTTTTTGTTGTTTTTTTTTGGTTGCTTGTACCTCTTATTTACTTGCTAAATTTAGGTCTTGAGTCTTAAAGTGTTTCTTTTTCTTCCTCCAACAGACACTTCCTCAAGAGAAACAGATCCACAGAACTGACTTTAAATTCACCCACAACATCTGATTCCACTGGTAGCAGGAAGTGGGTTTCGGATGAGTGTCTTCCTCGGGAAAGGACCCAAAGTTGTTCTGGGTCTATCTTCTCAGAGCAAAATCAGTCCTGTCGGAACAGAGAAAGCTCCTCTGAAAACATCACACAGACTGCCAGAGAGGAACCACAAGCCCAGCTCCGCCGGGAACGGCCGGAAAGAAAACCTCTGCTTACAAACCGAGACCTGTCTTTTAAGAACAGATCAGACCAGAAATCAACGGGTACACAGAAGTCGCCTCTTGGAAGTAGTTTGCTGCGAGTCAGCAAAGAAAATTTTCAGGGAACCTCAACAGACAAACCTAGTTCTGAGAATGGCCCTGTTATGCATGTGAAAACATCCTGCCATGCAGATAAGAGCAGATTAGAAACCATCAGCAAATCGTTTTCTCGTTCTGTGGGGCCCAGGATCAAAAGAGCTCTGTCCAAAGTGTTCAGAAAACCTCCCCCAGGTGTGAGTAGACAAGTCCCCAAGCCTCTTGGAAAGATTGCAATTAAATTTCACTGGAGACAGAGAAGAGATAAGAGCCTTAAAGACACCAAAATAAGTCAAAGGAAATGTGCCATTAAAAATACAGTCTCATGTGAGGAGCTTGACCAAAGGACTGTGTTCGAGAGACATCAGACAAAGACGGTGGCATAGCACTGAGGCTCTGATGAGCAAGACTAGTAGATGGATGGATGGGCAGCAGGGACTGGTTGGTTGGGAGGAAGAGCCAGAAGTCTGGGATAATGGAACATCAGACTGTGAGAGCCTTTTCTCTCTTGATTCACTGTCCTCTGCTTATGCCACAGCTCTAGCAGAGCAGCTGAGACATGAGGATGCAGCTCAAAGCGAAGCGGAGAGTGAAGACAGTCAAATGTCTAAAGATTCATTGACTTTGGAGAGCAGTAGCAAATTCTCAACAGTGCAGAGATTTAACCAGACGGTGGTACCAGCTTACTCGCTGGTGACAGATTCCACTGATTCTTCCATGCTGCACAATAAGACAGCAGTGACCAGTTTAGATTGGGACAGCTTTCAAAAAACTCTAGTAATCCCAACAGAGGCATATTGGAGCCAACAAGGCTCCCTAAAGACAAGACAAATTGATACAACAATGAAGCCTCCTTCTCAAAGTTCATTAGTAGCAGATTGCAGAGGCAGAGACACTGTACATAAATTGACTCAGGACTTTGGGAATGCACAGACCACTTTAACTAGCAGCCCACGCTCTCTGAGCAGCTGCAGTGTGAGGGAGCCAGAAAACCTGCTGGTGCTCACTGATGCCTGGTCCTCCATTGATGCAGCAGAGAGTCCCAGGATGCACAGGGATTCTCTACCTTTACACAGAAAAATTATGTTCGGACATGGAGAGAACAGCAGCAGTAGTCCCAGTCCAACTAGTATGAATCTGTCCGACTCTCAGGTTGGATCGAGAAGCCATAGTTCTACATCCACTAGCATTGAGGGTGTGAACATAAAAGTGCAGGAACACAGCCTTGAAGTTTTGGGGGATTCTCAGGCACTAGCAACACCACGTGATACCCTGATGTCTGATAATCAGAAGGACATAGGCTGTCATGCAGAGTGTTTAGGACAACCCCTAAAAATGAGAGAACCCATTATTGTAGGTACTCCAGACTCCTGCTACAATCAGCATCCGGCATCCTTGCCAAAGTCAGATCAAATGGAGACTGAAATTCCCCACAGCACACAAGCAACATCAAATTTGTGTCAGGAGTCTGAAGATTCTCCCACTATGATGTCTGCTGACATTACAATGCCCTCTGACACTGAAATGCGCAGCTTTTCTCAATCAATATCGCGTTTCTGCACAAATCCTTCCAACCAACACGAGAAACTGGCTGAGGTACCTGGAGCTGCAAGTCTCTTCAAACCTACCACCGAAAAGGATGCAGTATGCACTCTAGATGGTGGAACAGAAAAGCTGAGAGATTTCCCACAGTGTAAGTTTAGGAATACTGAAGATAAATTGCTTATAAGTGATGAAATCAAAGACACTGAACAGGCCACTTCACTACAGCAGGAAGCTGTTAAATCAGCTTGTAAAAATTCCAGGAAGCGGAACAAAGACAAAGAAGATGCTTTTATGGGCAGCTTGAAAATTCCAAATACACGGGACAGCAGGGAGTTGGCAAGTTTCTGCTATGCATCAGGTGACAGTCATAAGAAGATTTGCCCTGATGACAATAATAACACCAGTGACTCTAAAGAAGAAGAGCCTGCAGCAGAAACTAGCAGCAGAGGATTTGATTCTGTGTATGTTGTTGGCAGCGTTACACAAGATACAGTGGCTTTAGTTGCGCTGCCAGTATCTGATTGCATCAGTGGGAAACTTGAACCAAATTGTCAGATATTTGAGGACACTCAGTTTGGGGTTCAGAATCATGACAAAGATTCACAGAAAGCCGTTTTTTTAGAAGATGATAAGGTAGTCCAAAAGGGAGGTGTAGCACCAAAGGAACAATTTGCAGAAGCAGAAAGGAGAGAATACTGGGCGAATAACCTCAGAAAACATAAAGAAAGAAGAGAACACATTAGCAAGTCAGAAGCTATTTGCAGCGCTATTGATCTGAGAATTGCAGAAGTGGTGAAAGAGCACATGAAATTGTCACTGATGGATAGTGATAGTGCCAGGAAGAGCATGAGTCAAAGTTTGAATGCCTTATCATCACCTGCAAGTCATTTAAGCTCAAACCACGATGAACGTAGATGGACAGAAAAATATCTGCAAGATCGAGTAAAAGACGGAACAAACCTGAATGGACGTCCTACTCTGGAAACGGCGGATGAAAGCGAGCACCCGGTTTCAGATATGCCAGCAGAACTGGGGTCTAGCCATGGCAGCAGCATGCTTGAATATGCTGAAGTGATGCAAAAGGTTGACAATGCTCATAACTTCTTTGATGGAACATTAAACAAGCAGGTTTTCAGCCCTTGTGTTTTCCAAAACTCGTTTCCAAATATCCACTCAAGTCTGACTCTTTGCAGCCATGCAGTGTGTGAGCACTCTGGCAACCCTTTGTCATTAACTGATGCCTTTTCAGCAAGCAATGAAATGAGTGATGCAGGCAAACATGAAATAATAACAAATCTTTGTCCAGCTATCACTGATATTTGCTCAAAAAAAGTGGACAGCCAGACAGATAACCCAGCTTTGAATGCTAAGCAGACATACCCGCAACCTAACCAAATAAGCCCCGAAACACTTTTCACCACTGGCTGCATGAAAGTGAATTGTAGCTGTGCTGCTATGGGGCACGGTGGTTTGGAAGTCTCATGTAATGTTGGCCATAAAAATAATTATTCACCCAAACCAAACTCACCAAAGATGATTCAACAAAATTTCCAAAGCAATCCTGAAATATCTGGAGCCCTGAAGTCGTTAGCTGGTGGAAGATTACATCAGTTCAAGCCAGACAGAAGCCACGGCAACCAGAACGCACCCACTGATGAGAATGTCTGCATGGAAGGATCAGCTGGCCCTGATAGAAATGTTGAAGGAGACACCACAACAGGAGGCAAACCCCCCGTCACAGCACAGGATGAGTTCAGCTGTCGACAGACTGATTCTGATAATTTGGCTCAGAGTTGCTGCAACAATAAATCCCAAAATGTATCTGAGTCACTTTCCAAATTTAATGAAAATGCTGAAATTAATAGCAGTGAGGATTGTATAATGAAAAGTGACAAAGAGACTTGGACCCATCCATTCGTGCCACAGGATCAAGTAGTCATGGCAGAGTCAATATCTAAAGTGCCACAGGAAAACTTCTGCGGAAATAGAAGTTGTTTCGGATCTGCAGTGTCCAAAGAGCCCAAGAAAAGCACAGCTGGTGGCATGCTGGGTAATTCTTGTCTTATCCCACAAAAAGGCAAAACTAAGCGGTTCAGAAAGTCTCACATCAAGACTTGTCCCACATCCTTCTCTGACTCCTCTCTTAAGTCATCAGATGAGGATGAGGAGGATAACAAAACCGCTAGGATGCATCACAGCAGGCTGGCATCTAAATGGGTTAAGCTTGACACTCAGAATAATGGCAGACCTGAAGTCCGACAGGCAAGAAGTAGCAACGTAGGGGTGTCGACTTTAGCATCAGCAAACAAATTGAAAATGAAGACGTCTTCTAATGGCAATCCTGGCAAAAGTGAGGTTGATTACAAAGGTTACACCCAAAGAAACCATTCCTTACCTCTTCAGCCAGTGTCACAGAAGATGAAAAAAATCAGCCCGTATGCAAACAGAAAGGAACCACAGCATGCACAAAAGTCTCAAGATTCCTCTATTCATTTTGCATCCAGTGACATCAACCCCTTTGTTCACCAGTGGCAAGATGATGGCTCAAGCCAACATTGCTATAAGAACCCAGTGTTTGGAAGTGCTGCTGACCTAGCCAGTAAATCTCCACTTTTAAACAGCTCTGAAAAACGTATAACAAGGTGCTGCAGTGTTGATAATGGTCTGAATGGGCAGAACTCTCCTTTTAATTCTCATCTTAGCACATATGCCACAAACAAGGGGCTCTCTAGCACTCTAAGCAGTATGGAGGATTATAAAGAACAAGCGACTAAAACATCTCAGGTTACACCCTGTCAAATGGCATTTGCGAATATCTGTAGTTGCCCTGCTAATCTGACAGCAGACAGCACTTCTTCAGTCAGCAATGTTCCTGGTGATCCTGGTAACGCTTCCAGTCGAGTGGATGAAATCATGTTCGTTTACTCATCTGAGCAAGAGTCCCAGGCGAGCAAAACAAATGCACAAAGGAGGACACGTGAACACAGTACTCAGACTGAGTGTGAGCTTCAGATGTACGATAACGCTAAGAACTGTAGTTCTCTGAAGAAGAAAGATCGTCACAAAAGGAGCAACACTGATGTAGCTGCGTCACAGGAAAACAAAGTGGATATCAAAGAATGTCCAGCTTGGGCCAGCATGGAAAGCATGTCAGCTCACATTTCCAAGTTAATCGACAGCACCTCTGACCTACTGGAGGACGTCCAAGGAATGAGGACAGGTGAAGTTCGCAAGTCTAGTTCAAGGAGTATTAACTTCTTAGATCTTATCACGTCTTACACTGAGTCTAATGGCGGCACTAAGAGACACTGCTCAACTCAGACAGCTGCAGATGTTGGGATCCAGACTGACATGCTTGTAGCTCCAGCGGAGAAGGAAGACTGCTGTTCTTGAGTCACTCAGTGAAAAGTCTAAATCTCATGAAGTCAGTGTGATAGTCAGAGTGATCGGTTCTGAGGCTGTCAGTGTCTCTCAAGACAAAAATGTGCACTGCGTGGTAAAGACAAAAGCTAACACAGCTGAAAAGATGCAGAGTATGCCCGACCTGAGGTTTAACACCTGTGCTTCCTCACAGTCTGAGAACGACCCTCTCAGAAAACTTTGTGTAAAGGCTGCGGCTGACTGTCAAAGACGTGTAACATCTGCTACCTCTCGAGTCTCAAAGCCAAGCACATCTGAAGCACTGGGCTGCAGAAGTACTGCAGTACCCGAAATCACCCAAAGGTCATCAAAAGTCTACTACAGAGAAAATCACAGCGCTTCATTAGCACACCACACATCTACTCATTCAAAGAAAAAGGCCACCTATACAGACCGTGCATCATCTCCTATTCTTACAGTGGGAGCAAGATTACGTATGAGGCATAAAGGAAAGCAGGCAATAACATGTCCTGCTAAATGTAATGATCGAAAAACAAGCCATCCGTCTGAGGATGATAGCCTTACCATTCCTTCTGTTTCTGATGACAATCAGATGTCCTTACAGGACTGTGATTCATCCTCTGACAAATTAGAATCAGTATCACTTGAGAAAGTGAGTGAAAGTAGTTGCACAAGCGCTAAACAATCAGATAAGTGCTGTTCAAGCCTAAATCCATCACTGGAAACGTATGCAGACGCTGATGGGAGAAATGTGAACTATCAAGACAAGGACAAACAACAACCCCAATTCCAAATGGGCGGCGGCGTTTGTGAATGTGTTACAGTGTGCACAACAGTGAGCTGCAGGCAGAGTCTCAGGGGCTTTGGATAGTTATTTGTGATTTTTACACGCTTGTAGATGTGCTTGTGCATCGAATGTGTAGAGCTGACCCAATCCTGTTAGGGTTTGTTGGCTGTTAGTGCAGTGTCAAATACCATCAAACACCCCCTACATGCCCTTTTTGGTAGCGTGAAGAGCCTTTATTACTCATGGGTATGAGACCATTGAAGTTGTTTGCTTAAATCTCATAGTTTTGAGAATGATGGTCCTTAAGAGCCACTGCCAGTTGCACGGCTGGAATTGATATAAATATATAAATTGTAATACAGTATAATGACAAAATATAAAAGCAGTAATTATAATTTTCCTCGTGAAGCTTTTAACCACTGGTGCAAACTGTCTAAATACAGTGGCTTCTCTGCCTTGTCTTGATTAAATCATTGAATCTAAACATGACAGGTTTATCTGACAAGCCAGAGCACAGTGAATATTTCACCATCCATAACGGCAGTATTGCCAAAGAAATGGAGGAAAAACAGCTGCAACATTAATGACACCAACACTGGCTGTTAGACCCCAGTGGTTCTCAAACATGACCCAGTTTCAGTTCACTAATATAAACAGGACTTGCATTTCCACCTGAGCACTGTTGGTGCAAGTGTCACAAATTAGGCCTAGCTCCAATTTAGACCACACACTCCATGTCAGTACTGATTTGGAAAAGGGGACCACACTTCTGTGGTCACTTAGCTGATAATTGCACCTGCGTGGTTCTGTGACTCTGCTGTGTACACATTCTGATGTAGTTTCAGAAGTTACATTTCTTTATAGCAGCCACAATTTATTCAAATGGAGATCAGTGGAGAGTGAAATTTTAGTTGTCAAAATATTCATAAAAACCTCAAATCACTATAAATATAACTATTTTGTTTTTAATCCCCGGTTCATTTATTCTTCTGTTTATAGGTTATAAATTAAAAGTAAAATTTTTTTTCTGAAGTATTTTCAGTTCACTGTTCTCTAAACATTACAGCTCGACATGCTTTAACTGGGCATTATCACCTCTACATGGCTAATTAGCAACATAAACACATGGTTGAATAGCATGTGTTACTTAAGCACTTTACCAAAGTAATTTCTTGACCTGTATTTGCTGTTTAAACAAGACACAGTGTGCTCTTAATAATAGAGTCAAACAGGCGCTCAGTTAAATCATTTCTTTACCGCAATGCTTGTCTAATGTAGTGGTGCCCTTGCTGTTGGCTACAATGAAGAAGCCATTTCTCCATTACTACTGTCACATAATCTTCCTTGTGTCTCTCTTCTCTTTTTTTATAATGTTTACATTAATGCAGGGATTGGATGCCATCCTGCAGTTTTTATTTTATATGAAAACATGTCTTATCTAAACTGCTCAGTTTACCTCTCAATCACATATGCCTGGAGACCTGTCAGTAGCCACCTGTCTGGCAACCAGCAGTCACTACATAAGTGTATTCCCTGAGCAGTTGTGAGTGGTTGTTGGAGATTATTGGCAGTAGCTGTGAAATCAGTTGCTAAAGCCCTATTCATGCAGACCCAGAGGCTGACCACCAACCAACAGCTGCAAGAGAAAAGTGTGTATTCTAACACTGGTTGGCGAGTGGTTGCTGGCAGTCACTAGTGTCAAACTGGTTGCAAAGAGGCTGCTGCATCAAAAACCTCCTCATGAATGTTTCAGTCACTAGCAGCATGCCGTGATCACCAGTTGTTTGCATGTAACATACCAGTTTGTCTGCAAACATTTGCCAACTACTCACCAAGTGTTAGTGAAACTGTGAAAAGTGTGTTGCAAACTTAAAACAGAGACCATTCGCCTTCAAAGTAAAAGTTGTGTAAATGTGTTGTTTGCAGTGCTACACTTTTTCAAGTTTCACCATAGCTCAGAGAGCAATTAGAGGATGTTTGCAGACAGAGTTTTTCATGCAAATGACGAGTGAAGGCAGCAGTGTGCTATCAACTGAAGCATTCATAAGGAAGTTTTTGGTGCAGCACCCTTTTTCCTGACTGATTTCACCTGGTGACAGCCAAAAACCTGCTGCAGCCACTCATCCACCAGTTGAGGAATATATATTTTTCCCTAGCAACCGGAGATGGCCGGGGTGACAGGTCTCTAGGCCTGTGTAACTGAGGCCTTTGGGTCCCATTATACCCTCCGCTTCACACGCCAAAGGTGATGTCGCCACAGGTTTGTACCATTTATACCATCTAAGGGTGCAGGTAAACACTGCTGTATTCTTCTGAATGATAGGTGTTGACACTCAAACAAAACCTACACATCAGCACTGGTATAGGAGGGGAAGACAAAACAAAAAAGTTTTTTCCAACCTCATCTTTTCAAACTGTTGCAACATCTCCTTCTGTATAATCTGTACTGATTTATCATTAAAATGGCAGTACAAACTGGCATGATCGTACACTCATTTCTTTAACCTGGCAGCAATGGCACAATGTACCTACCAGTTTACAAAAATCAAGAGATGCATTGCTGGCGCTGTTTGCCAGGGGGAGAATGGTGAGCATACAGTAAAAGCACCATTATGCTTAAAAACTTATAGAGTTGCAGTGCATCGCAAAACAGAAAGATGAAACAGAAACATTGTAGATGCGTATAATGGATCTGATCTCAGTTTTGGAACCTTACACCCCTACTAATCTCTGTATTATTATTAATAATATTATTATTTTAATTATGCAAATCCTAGGACTATACTGTTTGGAAAATAGATATAATAATATATATATATCTATATAATAGGTTGATAAGTTTCAACTACACGGTAAACAAAATCATTTTAATGCAAAACAGTGTTATGTTACAACAAGCAACGTGTTAGAGTCCCTAAAGAGAAATATGTATTTTAACATCCCTTTTTCCTAAACTAAATAAACCTGTGTTAAAGTGATTTCAGAACTATCATACAGCAACATGGGAGTATTTGACATTGTAGGCTTAATCTCATCTCATGTCTGTGTCTTCTTTTTTCTTCTGTAAACAGTTTTCTTTTTCTTTTTACCCCTCAGCTCAAAAAGGCCGGTGGGGTATTGTCACCCCGCTGGGCAGGTGCCCATCTTTCAGCTTTGTAAGTGTTAACTCAAGAACAATGTCGCCTAGGATCTTCACATTCATATCACAGATGTATCCACTAAAAATCTTGGATGACTTAGTTCTTACCATAATAATGCCAATCACAGAAAATGACTGTATTCTCAGTGGTTCATATTTATTATGATTTTAGCGTTTATTATTCCTGCTTCTTATTAGCCATTTGCTTTTTAAGTAATATATGGAAAGAAGTCACTAAGGCTCATATGCACCCCTTTAAGATCTACTGAGACCTCGTAATTATGTGTTCAAGAACTTGTGCTTCCAGGGGATTTGTACCACCTAAAGATTCTACTGCCAGCATGCTGAGGGGTAGCACTGGCGGCTGACAGTATATATATATTTTTTTTTCCCCTTCTTGAAGCAGTAAAATATATGTTAACAAAACCCAAGACAAAAATTGTCTTCCCCATGTCTGTCTGCCAACTTGCCCAAGGCACAAGCCAGCCAAGGCTGTGCCTGACGGCTTTCAACTAGTACTGTGAAAGCCTTTCATAGGGCTTTTTCTATAACACCCCTCTTCTCCCCCAGAGCTAAAAATTGGAGGCACTCAGAGCCATGGAGCTGGAGGTCAGTGTCATTGTGTACAGAAATGAATACAGTTCGAGTGAAGATGCCACTGCTGTGTGCAAACACATTCACATTTTTTTCCTCCTCGCTGCAGTGTGGAAGCTGACATTCTTTCTTCTTTGCTTTTCCTTTCACGCCATGTTTTGATTGTTTGTGAGCCGTGATATTATTAAAACACACACAGGCAAATACCGTATCTTCCTATTTCACAAACTACAGTCATTCTGTATCTGTGCAGTCCCTCTGGTTTATCAGTTAATATGTACATATCAATGTAACCATCAATAAGTTACAAAATATATAACACAATAAGGAGATAAGTGAGGCTTGTTTTAATCACTACACCAAGAGTACAACATAAATATTGAACAAAATATAAAAGAGCTCCATGATATTAATGGGAAATCTCTATTTGCTTCATTATCAACAAAACCAATCCACTAGTGGCTTCAAAATTAGAGATATTCTGTTTGAATTTAATCCCATAGACAGCGTGCAGTCCCTTCTCCAGATTAAAGGGTAATGGTAAAGGCCTCGTCTTCACATTTTCTTTCATCACCAGGTACGCTGGCAGTTTTAATGCACTCGCGCTTCCTGGCCTTGGCAAATCTGAGGACAGAGGCAGCTGCTTTGTGCTGTGTCTGAACCATTTGAAAGGGCTCATCAAGCATTTATAAAGACCTGAAAAGCTCCTGCTAAAGGCTTTGAGGACATATAGGAGCAATAGTGCAGTCAGTATGGTGGCTGCATGTTCTCGAAGAAAATTTCCCAACTTGTCCCTAAATGTCAAGTCAACACTTACAGGAGCCACTGCTGAACTGTTTTGTGTTACAATATAACTGAAGTCCAGTGTCATGCCTTTTCTTTTACTTTTTTAGAGGTCTCCATTCATTTTGTGTTTCTAGTATTTTTTTTTTTAAATAATATAAATCACTTTGTCTCAATAATGAAGATGATGGATTATGAAGTAAGATCCAAGCCTACCAAGAGAGCATATTATTGGTGTATCTGTCCAGTTTGATTCTATGTTTTGTTTTTGTTTTTCTCTCCATGGTTTAATGCCTTTCAGCACCTGTTTCTTTGTAGCCAAGTTATAGACAGATGCTGTGACATGGCTGTATTATAAAATGCACATTATCCATGTACATGCATGAGTGTGGATCTGTATGTGTTTGTTCTAGTGGGTGCTTTCTGTGTGGGGATCACTTCATCTCTCCAGCAGCAGAGCAGGCCAGACAGTCAATTAGTGCTTCTGCATCTAAACACAAGTGGTTCACTGTGCTGATTGCCTCTTGTCTGCCTCACGAACCATCAGGCAGAAGAACAGAAATAATGGAAGGTGTAGGCACTGCACACCGGCACTCCCGCCTCCATTTAAGCTGTGGGATCAATATTAACAGGTTTTAAAATATGCAGTGGGTATCAGAGTAGCTTGATATGGATTTATTATTTAGATGCAGACATAAGATAAATATCTGATTCTCGCTGGCTCTTGCACAGCAGTCATGATTATCCTAAAGATTTGCTTGTGGCATTCACATGGTTAAAATGGGACTTTTCAGCAGAAATAGTCGTACCTCTCTGGCTAAGTGGTAAAATGCTCAAATCCAAACAAGCTGTATTGCTTCTGTGTTTATTAGTTAAGTACTTAGTCACTGAAAGCACTACACATTCAGTTTTTATATGGTGTTAAAGGTCAAAATATTTATCTCAGTAACTGTATACTCAGGTACACAAAGGCTACACATATCAGGACTCTTCATGCTTCTAATACACATTAATGTAGCTTTATTAGCTCATCCGGCCAAAGGACTGACAAGCTTATTCATTGGTGAGGTGTGCTGGTTGGCTTTCCCTCCCTCCACAGTTCACAAGAATTGCTCCTCCTCGTGTATTGGCCCAATTTTAGTGAAACAAGATTAATTTGTCCTGGACCTGACTGTTTGTGAGTGTCCTGGACACCTTGGTTGATTTTAATACTCATTAGTTTTGTGCAGTGCATCCAACCAATGACAGCAATACTTATCACTTTCTTTCTGTACTTTACACATTACGGTAACCTGTGAATTGTGATGGATCATGAACGCAATGAGCTACTATATCACTGACATTCTGGTCTGTGTTTTGCAGATAGCGACAGTGAAATCTCCAGTGGGACCGGAGACGTTTCCAAAGACTGTCCTGAGAAAATACTGGAGTCCTGGGGAGGAATTCTCAATAGATGGTAGGGCTTCAAATGAGACAGAAATGTGGGCACTGAGAATTCTGAAAACAATGAAATTGAATGACATGGGAACTTGATATCTGGAGAGGAAAATATTCTACCAGACAAAATGTGTGAAGTGGCACTAAGCAATGGAAGAATATAAAAAAAAAACATAGAGATGTGCATCACAGTATCCACAGGCTATATTTGGATTTGAGCGACCCAGCACGACGATAGCTGTGTGGCAATCTGCTTCAGCCGAGGAGTACTTCCAAAGCAAATGAAACTTAATCTTAACCTGACTCCTGCTAAGATTGTGATATGGGTTGGTAGAAAAAACTAGTTGACAGGAGAAATTACAGGAAATTTGCATGTATTGGCAATTTAGGTTCATATTAAGTCCCAGTTTAAGAGCCATGTATGATTTTGACATTAATTTTAAAATGCTGAACTTGATTTAGACAGCCAAATGTTTCCAGCTGTGCTAAATGTGCAGCTTTTTTGTCAGATATTAAAGAAAATACAGGACATTTTAGAATAGTTTAGTGTTTGTGCAATTTCAGCAGCTTCAACTTGTGCAGAAAAGTCAGCTCCACTCAGCCTCATACACAGTGTGATTTAGAGTACAGAACCGAGGTCCTCTCCATTATTGCAGTTTGATTGTTTTATGATCCAAGTTTTTATGGATTACCTACTCAAATTATAGCTGAGAGTTGACATTTTAATGAATTACCCACTTTTTTTTCAACCCATTACAAATGGAATGGGCTAAAGCAAGGCATTTGAAGAGGAGAAACTGTACAGTGGCCAATTTCTTACTCATCTGTTGCAATAAAAACGGTCCATTCCAATAGTTTACAGTAACTAGTGTTGAAAAATTCAGCTTCAGATACTGTCGTTATTAGTGAATAAAAGATGTTTGAAGCTTTTTGTGAGAGTCTGCAGCCTGTTTTCTCTCAGTTGCATCAGCATAATGAAGTGAGTTATACTGGGAAATTGCATTCTTATGCCTTCAATGAATGTGCTATGAGAAGATTTCAAGCATCATTAAAAACAGACGACAGTGTGTTTTTCAAAAGAAGGATTTTTTAATCACGTGGGAGCAGAGCACTGCTTTTAATATGCCACATTACAGTAAGTCAAATAATTTGACATGATAATGACATTCATAGCTACTGTAGTAAATCAAGTAATACATCAGTACTAAACTAACTGCTGTAATTAGTACTGTAGTAAAAATTGCAATTTTAGTTATGCAGTGAACCTTGAATTACTATAGCATAATAGAAGTAGAAGCACGTACCTGCAGAAGTATGTTATGTTTATGCTGAATAACAACTTTATCCTTAAGATTTACATGCAACTCTTTAGAGGTTGAGTTTGTACCATTTTATGTTGTCATACCTAAAAAGTAATTATAAAATCCATCCAGCTGCATGTAAAATAAAAGTTCAAGTGGCTGAGTTGACATTGTAAAATAATGGATTCCTCTTGTGTGCATATTCTTGTGTGTGCATCAGGCATGGGAACCTGTCCACTCGCCCAAAAGGTTTGTCCTCATTGGTTCGCAGTGGCATTCCTGAGCCACTCAGAGCTGAAGTCTGGCAGCTGCTGGCTGGTTGCCACGACAACCATGACCTGCTTGAGCACTACCGCATCCTCATCACCAAGGTAAACGCTCACACGCACACAGCAGGGATGGACAGCTGTTAATAAGAGTGCATTTATAAAAGAAGTGCTGAATTTACTCACATACACAAATCAGTTTGCCTCCATAACATAAGTTTTCAAAGACTTTTATACCAATTCCTGACCTGAGGGCTGGCATTGCAACAAGAAAATCATGGTCTTCATTAGCTGTCATGACTCATTATTAGCTCAAAGAACTCAAGATCTGACCCTAAAGGCTGTTGTCACTATTGCGAATATGAATCTTGAGAATGCACATTATGTTCTTTTGTGTGTGGATGTTATACTTCCACAGTTCCAGCTATAGTCCATGTTTTTGTCGTTTTCATCAAAACCAGATGATGGGTGTGAATTGTTAAGCGATCATGTCCCTGTGATGAGAATGAATTAGGAAATATGCTTCTTTACTGTGTACAAATCTATGTCTCACCAGTGCTGCAGATACCGCCGTTCATTACAGCTGTTCCTCTGAACCGTGTGTCAAGTCAGAGAACGCTTTAATTTAGTGGTGACATTTAAACGCACGTGGTACTGTCTTGGTACTGTTACAGCTCGTGCTGGCCCTTTGCCTCCACGGAGCTTGCAAGACTTCAAAGTAAATTTTTGGACCTTTTATTATTTAACAATGCTTGTTCTTCTGGCTGTGTTCAGGTGTAACATGCAGTACTGTGAAAAATCTAATTTCTTTATATTTTGTTTCCAAAGAGCCAGATTTGCTTGTAGTTTTTTTTTTTTTTTGGACATTGGCTGCTGTTTCACTCATTTTAAGTCCAGACCATTTTTAGTACCGCTGGAGCCTATCCCAGCTGTCATAGGGTGAGAGGCAGGGTACACCCTGTACAGGTCGCCAGCCTGTCGCAGGGCCAACACAGAGAGACAGACAACCATTCATACTCACATTCACACCTATGGGCAATTTAGAATGAGCAGTTAACCTAACCCCAGTGAGTGCATGTCTTTGGACTGTGGGAGGAAAACCGGAGTACCCAGAGAAAACCCACTCAGACACGGGGAGAACATGCATACTCCACATTTGGATTTGAACCCAGACCTTCTAGCTGTGAGGCAAAAGTGCTAACCACCACACTACCGTGCTGCCCCAAATTTGAAATTTTTGGTTCATATTGTTGTCAGTATATACCGAGAAGTTCAAGAGAGAGGTACAACAGTGAGTGTCTCTGTCATTGTTTTGGGACTGCATTTCAGCCAGTGGTGTTGCAGATCTTGTCAAAATTGATGGAATTATGAATGCAGAAAAGTACCGTCAGATTTGGATCCACCATGCAACACCATCTGGAAAATGTCTTATGTCAACAGCTTCATTTTTCAGCATGACGATGATCCTAAACACGCTGCCGGTGCAGTAAAAGTATACCTGGATAGAAAGCCACACAATGGAACACTATTAATCACAGATTGAGTTCTTTAGAGCCTGGACCTCAACATTACTGAAGCAGTGTGGGATCATCTTGACAGAACAAAATGAAGCCAACATCCAGAGAAGAGCTTTGAATGTCCTTCAAGAAGCCTGGAGAACTATTCCTGAAGACTACTTAAAGAAATGACAAGAAAGCTGCCTCATAGAGATAGGCTGTGTTGAAGAATAAACATGGTCAAACCGAATGTTTCTTTCAAACTCGTTTGAATTGTATAAACTCGTTTTTGACTTATATTCACTATTTCCATATATGTTTGCAGATTTCAGTAAATATGCCAATTTCCCATTTTCCTAGCAAAATGTAAAGAAATGAAGGGTGACCCAACACTTTTTGCACAACACTTTATTTTATGCATTTAGTTGGTCGATTTAGTTTAAAGTGGTGAAGTGGTCATCATACAGGTGCAAAGACACTGACAAAATCTGTCCTAACATAACACAGCACATAATTGGATTTCTGTTAACAAATTCAGTATTGTGCAGCTCTACAACCCAGTAATGGTAAAAATGAAAGTGGGTAACACACACACAGACACACACACCCATATTCAATGCCAATACTACAGACAACCATTGAGAAGATGATCATAGTCAAGGTTAAAGGTCAGAAGGGCAGAGATGAGAAAAATTGTATATTGATCCTGATCTTTAAACTGCTCTGCAGTAGCAATAGTTTCACATTATGAATTTAACATGCACTTTAACTATGAAGGTTTTAAATATCTTAAGTATTTTTATCTGTTAAGTTTGACATATGAAAATACCTTTGATTTAGTTGCGCTTTGTGCTGCTTAATTTTGATGAAAACAAAAAAATCCAACATCTTGCAACTCAGCAAACAGCGGTTACATTGTTATAGAGTCATGTGAGCTTTCTTTATTTTTTATAAACTAGTAAGTAAAGTGCCTCACTGTACCTGACAGTGACAGCAGAAGAAGGAGTAGGAGGTGATATAAGAACTCAAGTAGACAGAGATCTTCACTTTTATGGGTAATAAAATATATTTTTTTGTCTTTGCAGCACAGAGGCAAGTGAAGGTACCTGTCTCAATCAATAAGCACTAACAGAGAGCGAGAGAGAGAGAGATGAAGGTGTAGACAGAAAGAATGAAAAAAATTGAGCCAGGAAAGACTGTGAACCCACAAATATTAGGTTTTAGTCAGAGGGGAGAAGAAGAATGCATGCAAATATCAGGATAACTGGCAGACTTCTTTCATTCCAGAGGCATATATATATATATATATATATATATATATATATATATATATATATATATATATATATATATATATATATATATATATATATATATATATATATATATATATATATATATATATATAATATAATAAAAATAAAACTTTTTGTTTTAGGTGTTTTTTTGTGCTTTTTTCTCCTGTGTCACACTCTCTGTCTCTCCTCTTCTCTCCCATGCTCTTGTTACATAAGACTGAGCTTCTGTTGTTCAGCTCATTTTTTCTCATTCCCCCAGCTTGGGCACGCCCACATCTTCTGTCTTGTTGGAGTAGTGATGGTATTGATAGGCGGTTGGCTGGGCTATTAATAGCTGCACCAAATGAATGGAACTGAGGAAAGATGAAGTAGGGAGGGAAAGAGGGAAGAGAGGCGAATAACAGCAAAATGAGACTGATGTGGGGCTTATTAATACCTTTCTGAACTCAGTACAGACCTTAATACTGACTGAATTCAAAATGGTTGGACTGTTGTTGTTATGGTATTGCTATTGTTGTCAGCACCATGTATCACCAGGGGGCCCTGTACTATGGACCCTCAAAATTATATTTGACCTCTTGAAAAATCCATTTCTAATGTGAAAACCACTAATGTACTCAGCATTTAGCAGCATGTGGCCCATGGCTGGCGAGTATGATAAAGTAGATTGTAAGTATCATGTTAAGTGTTGTACTGCTCTCATTTGCAGTCATCACACACACAGTAACAAATACACACTATGTCACACACACTATGGCCTCAGGGCATCTGAGACATTCACAAATAACTTTCTCGGCTGGCGCAGCACTGTGTTTGAGGTCGGGAATGGGGGCTTGCTAGTGACATTTGAACAACCTTTTCATGTCCCTAGAGCTGAACAAGCCCAAGGTGTGCCGCCACGCTTGAACCCACAGCTTAAAAAAAACTCAGCCACCTATTTCCAAGCCTGCCTTTCCAAAAACCAATTTGTTTTTTTTTTTTTTTTAGTTTTTGAGAGCATTAACAGAGACCAGGATCTCTTCTTGGGTTTGAAGGCTGTAATCAGAATTGTGGAGCAGCTCTTTCTCCACAGCAGGCAGGAGCTGAGACTGTAGCAAACGGATGGTCTTCCAATGAGAGTTTTGTAAAGGGAATACATTTTTTTTCCCTTTCTTTACGTACGATAAGTGTGTGTGTCTGCGTCGTGTCTCAGCCCATGATGGACTTGTCATTTGGAGAAATTACCTTTAACACAGAGTGGATCATCGCTGACATGTTTTTCCACACTGTGCTGAGAATTTCAGCTGTTAGCCCCCCCCCCCGGTCAGCCATAGGGTCAGGCCGTTCAGTACAGAGGGGCTCTGTCAAAATATTTTTTATGCTTTAATCCCTGATTAGCGGCAAAAAATAGACCTGAAATAGAAACGTATTTAGGAGGATGGTAGTGAATACAAAGCATTACAACATTAAACTCATGCAGCCCTGAGTTTCTCAATAAAAACCCTGATAACACAACAGTAGCAGTTGTTTTACGTGCAGTCTGTCTGTACATGCGCGGCAAGAGCAAAGAGGTGGAGACGTTACCTAGACGGTGAGCTTAGGTGGAGCGAAAGGAAATGCTTATCTGGCGTCCAAAGCGGCAGCGCCTTTCCCAGTAACCACCATTAAAACCTTTACAGTTTAACAGCTGGAGGAGCCCTTCATCAACCACCTGATCAACAAGAAAAGAGAACTTTGTAGCTGCTCCATCCACCGCTGTTTGTTTCACACAGTGAAAAACTGCAGTAAATCTAAAGAAGTTAAAATATGCAGATGAACTGTTAATAAGACAAAAGAATTTCTTATCAGATTACTCGATGAATCGATGGAATAATTGATAGAAAACTTGATTAGTAAAATAATCAAAGTTTTTCTTTGGACATTGGCTGCTTTTCCACCTTTTTTTTAGTCCAGTCCATTTTTAGTACCTGACCATTTTCAGAGGAATCTTTTTTTGTTTGTTGAACCACTTAACACTGACCTGTGAACCATTCAAGCATTAAAAAGGCACATAACTCAAGGGATGAACCGCTAGTGTCTAAACAGAACAGACAACTTTGCAAAGAACAAACTTTAAATAACATCTTTAGGCACTTTGTTACTAGCAGCCTGTTGCAAAAGGATATATATTGTTCCCATTTCTTTAGCTGAATATATGAAAGATGCCAAAAAGATAACAGCATACAGTATAAAGAACCATCTATAGCATGTGACCAGCATCTGAGTCATGTCCTTAATAAATGATAACAAAATTTAATGGTCCAGCAAAGACCTGACACAGGACCTGAGAGATTAATCTGGCCCTTCAGTTGATCCATCTACTGTTCACCGAAGCCTCATCAGAAATGGTCTCAGTGGAAGGGTGGCTGTCAAGAAGCCATTCTTAAGGGAATGAAACAGGGGGAAAGGCTGAGATACAGTAGGCCAAATTTTAAATTTTTGGTTCAAATTGTCAGTATGCACGAAAAAGTTCAGGAGTGAGGTACAAAAGTAAAAGCTGAGTTTCAGGCTGTGTTCAAGAATACAGGTGGTCATACCAAATATTGACTTTAGAGCTCATTAGAATTGCACAAACTCTGTTTTTGCTTTACAATTGATATTTCCATGTATGCTTGCACATTTCAGTAAATTCCCATTCTCCTCGGAAAAATATAAATAAATCAGGGCTGGCTGAAGACTTTTGGACAGTACTGTGTGTCTTTAATTTCTCACTTCTTCTACCCGATCTTACCTGCATTGCCTCCCAGGACTTCTAAGGTGCTTTAGATTTTGCTATTGACTCAAATTTAGATGATGAGCCAGCTTAGTGATGACATATAAAGTCGCTGTGTAATCGCAGGTAACATCAGCAGTGCAGCCAGTCTGGAATAATACTGCACCCACGCCTGATAACCCACATAAAGATACATGGGACACAAAGTACATAAGAGAGGCTGCCATGGTAACTGTAAGGGTCAATAGACTTTTCTTTGCTTGAAGTTATCTCCATGACAATTCTGTGTCTCCTTTAGCCTTTGTATCAACATCTTCCTTTGCCTAATTAGTTAATATTCTAATTTTTGAGACCTGGGATAGTGGGTAGGCATTCACGGATGTCACACAGTACTTTTTCAGCCTTCCAGCAACCACTGTTGTGACCACTGTACTTTTTCAGAAAAACGCATGTCTTGGGTCACTAACGTGAACGTGTTTTGTCATGTTGGAAAATATTGTAATTTTACCAGATTCACTTATTTTTCTGGCACTTCCTTTGTCTCCCTCCCAAATAGTAAAAGCTAGTAAAACCACTTTTGAATCTATAGGGTAGGTTTGAGGGAGTTGAGGTAAGTTTGAGATTGAGATCTAATTTCTCTGGAAACCATAACTACACATCTGAATCATCACACTTTGTGTCTCCCTTTAAATAGCAATAGAATCCGAGTATGTGAGTGGGAATTGCCAATGCTGAGGGAACACGGGGCGTAGAGTTACATCATTTTAGGGTGTTTTTTCAATGCAAGCAAAAGGACTTTAAACAGTAACAGGTTGCTAATGACAGTTCCTGTCTTTTGACTAATCATTAGTGTACTAAATTATTTTTTGCTCTGCTAAAGCACACAGTATGAGTCATTAAATGCTTAGCTGTCCACTGTTGATGCGCATGCATTTCAGTGTTACAGGTGAACTTCAACTTTGGTGAAAGCTTTTCTCTCATCTTTTATGTATTGACATTTTCATACTAACAATAAATTTTCACCCTTTAAAAATACAGGACAGCACAAGTTTGAGGTCGCCCATCATTTATGGCTGTAAGACAAATCCCTTTGATGGTCTCAACCCTTGTCAATCAAACCCTCTCACACAAATTCACACTATCCCATCCTTCTTTATAGTATTGTTAGGGAACAGCTGCACTGCATGTCCACAGTACAGCTGAGCAACACCACAACATACTATATAGGTCTGTTCACAGCAGCCCTCCCTTCTTGAGCCTGTGTGACTCTCTATAATGCATCCTTCCAGTTACGGTTCACCAACAGTTTCCACAGTAGGAAAAAAGTTGAGGCTATAAAAGGACATGCTGCCTTTTATCCACAGCTTCAGAAAAATTTGTATAATTTCTGCAGTTACTGTAGGTTATCTGAATTAATCAACAAGACAAAAGTGACTCTAAGGCAGATTTTATGTTTAGTAATTACACTTTGCAGCTTGTATGTATTATGTGTGCAGCTGAAGTGGTGTAATCACTCAGTAATGTTAGTGCCTTTTGCATTCTTTTGATTTGATGTAGAATTTTTAGTATAGACTAAAATTAAGATGCCATGCCAAAGTGAATTAAAATAATTTTGGAATTCTGATGGCATACAGTAGTAATTGCATCTACTGTCTGCATTACAGAGCCTCCTGCCACTGATGATGGCCTGCATTAAGGAGATTTAGCCAACATCATTTTTGGTCACTTCTTTGTCTAAGTCTGCATTCCCTAACTCTTGTAGTGCTCTGTCTTTCCCCTTCCACTGCAGAGTCGCACCAGCTTGTATCACCTAATTCAATAAATCTTAAAGAATTGCTATGAATAACATTATTAGCAATATTATGTCTAGGTGTTAAATTAATTTTAAATTTGGTTTGTCAATTAAAGATATAGAAGTAATGTTTGCAGATTAAGCAAGATATGGGATGGAATCACTTAGTATAATCAACAAAGTGTTATTTCATAGCCTCGAATTTACAGTAGAGACACACAACACAGGGCAACAGGCTGCAACATCTGACTGCAGCAGTCTTAGAGCTTCATGTATTTCTATTAAAACACTAATATCAATGTGTGACTGCTTTTGAAAATGCAACATACAGCTTTGACCTGCATTTCATTCAGAGGGACACCTGCTGATTTGTCATACTTATTTTACTATAGCAAAAAAATTATACTAAGACTGCCTTTCTACTCTGTTCATTCTATACTAGACTGTGAAGATGGCTAAGAGATCCACAAGGACAACAGGAGCTATAGGATAATGAATCTAAATATCTCAGTCTCCCCTTGGTGGTCATAGAGGTCCTTACTAGTATGTAGTGTGAGATTAAATGAGTATGATAGATGGTGATTTCAGTCTGTTTTTGAACTTCGTGCCCTCTTTACCATACGGTCACACTTATGATGTATGCAATATCCATGGTGACATTGTGTGTGTGTGTGTGTGATTTTTATTTATTTATTTGTTTATTTATGCGCCATATGCTATTTTTTTCACCCCCATATCAAATGTACATGTTTTCCCCTGGTCTAGCATGCTATTTGTCCATCTAGATTGCTTTGGTGTGAGCGTGTGTTGCCCAGTTTGGAAGATGGCCCCTGCAGAAATATCTGCCACCTATCCATCTATGCCATCTATGGAATCAGGTGGCACTTGCTTTGTGTTGTTGGTGATTAGAGCTAAAGCCAAGTGAACCCACCTCCGTCTATACAGTAGTTTGCCAGAGCTCATGATATTTCTTACTGAAAGGAAACATCTGCATTATTCCTTATATTTATATACATCCCCATTTCCCCCAAGTTTTTACTTTTTTGTGACTTTCCCTACAATTGCCAGCCAGTGCACCACTGAATCCCAGTAATAAGCTGAAACTTATTAAAGGGTTTGTAGACAGCACTGCAGTTTTAGTCAGAATCTCTAACAATAATGAGACAGCCTTCGTCTACTGGATCCTGCACTGTATTGTCTTTCAACAATATTTTGCATAATTCAGGAAGTCCAAATGCTGTGGCAACTACCCCCTTTACTTATTAACTTGGTTGGAGTGTATCCCTGCTTTCAGTTTCTTGACGTCCACCTTGATGATGACCTCTTCTTGACGTCAAAATTTGCTTCCCTATAAAGCAACTAAACCTAATAATACCTGTATTTGTGGAAGTTTTCAGAGCAACCCAAAAGGGCTAGCGGAGCCAGCATTACCAGGCTAAGTACTGGCTTTTCCCCCAAGCTGTTATCTTAACCTGGCTACCTACTGAACTCTACTAATACCTGACCTTTGTCATGTTTGAAATACTATTTGCAGTAGTTTTCACATTGGTTTTTCAATGCTTTTTATATGTTTACTTAAGAGTCATAGGGGACTAAGTGATTAATTGGTGTCTTGAATGTAATGGTGAACAGCCTGGCACTTCATTTACTGTGCTAGGGTTAAACCACCAAGCCAAACACCTTTTAATGTAGATATAAACTCCCTGCTTATGCTGGTACATTGCTGTTTAGACTGAAATCAGCAGGAGCCCAGGCACGGAGGAGGGAGGGATGCTGGGAAGCAGTGAAAGGTGAATCAGCCTCCACCTTTGTTTCCAAGTGGCCCCGCTGGCTTTGTTTTGGAGCAGAATGAATTATTAACGGTGGCCTTCTGGTCGTGTTTTTCATCAGTGTCCACCTCCAAAGGTAAAGAGCACTGTGATGAGAGATCTCCATTGACTGGCTCCTTCCATAGTGACAGCAGAACTGTCTACTTGAACCTTTTTTTAGTCGCCGCTTTATCTAATTTTGTTTTCTTTTTCATATGTATGTGTATATATGTGTGTGTGTGTGTATGTATATATATGTATATATATATGTATATATATATGTATGTATATATATATATGTATGTATATATATATATGTATATATATATGTATGTATATATGTATGTATATATATGTATGTATATATATGTATGTATATATATGTATGTATATATATGTATGTATATATATGTATGTATATATGTATATATATATGTATGTATATATGTATATATATATGTATGTATATATATGTATGTATATATATATGTATATATATGTATGTATATATATGTATGTATATATATGTATATGTATATATATATATGTATATGTATATATATATATGTATATATATATATATATACACACATATCTACAGGGGTTGGACAATGAAACTGAAACACCTGTCATTTTAGTGTGGGATGTTTCATGGCTAAATTGGACCAGCCTGGTGGCCAATCTTCATTAATTGCACATTGCACCAGTAAGAGCAGAGTGTGAAGGTTCAATTAGCAAGAGCACAGTTTTGCTCAAAATATTGTAATGCACACATCATTATGGGTGACGTACCAGAGTTAAAAAGAAGACAAATCGTTGGTGCACGTCTTGCTGGCGCATCTGTGACCAAGACAGCAAGTCTTTGTGATGTATCAGGAGCCACGGTAATGTCCAGGGTAATGTCAGCATACCACCAAGGAGGACGGACCACATCCAACAGGATTAACTGTGGACACAAGAGGGAGCTGTCTGAAAGGGATGTTCGGGTGCTAACCCGGATTGTATCCAAAAAACATAAAACCACGGCTGCCCAAATCACGGCAGAATTAAATGTGCACCTCAACTCTCCTGTTTCCACAGGGTCAATATACACGGCCGGGCTGCTATAGCCAAACGTTTGGTCACTCGTGCCAATGCCAAACGTCGGTTTCAATGGTGCAAGGAGTGCAAATCTTGGGCTGTGGACAATGTGAAACATGTATTGTTCTCCGATGAGCCCACCTTTACTGTTTTCCCCACATCCGGGAGAGTTGCGCTGTGGAGAAGCCCCAAAGAAGCGTACCACCCAGACTGCACATATGCATGCCCAGAGTGAAGCATGGGGGTGGATCAGTGATGGTCTGGGCTGCCATATCATGTCATTCCCTTGGCCCAATACTTGTGCTAGATGGGTGCGTCACTGCCAAGGACTACCGAACCATTCTGGAGGACCATGTGCATCCAATGGTTCAAACATTGTATCCTGAAGGCGGTGCCATGTATCAGGATAACAATGCACCAATACACACAGCAAGACTGGTTTGATGAACATGAAAGTGAAGTTCAACATCTCCCATGGCCTGCACAGTCACCAGATCTAAATATTATTGAGCCACTTTGGGGTGTTTTGGAGGAGTGAGTCAGGAAACGTTTTCCTCCACCAGTATCACGTTGTGACCTGGCCACTATCCTGCAAGAAGAATGGCTTAAAATCCCTCTGACCACTGTGCAGGACTTGTATATGTCATTCCCAAGACGAATTGACACTGTATTGGCCGCAAAATGAGGCCCTACACCATACTAATAAATTATTGTGGTCTAAAACCAGGTGTTTCAGTTTCATTGTCCAACCCCTGTATATCTATGTGTATATACACTGCTCAAAAAAATAAAGGGAACACTTAAACAATACAATATAACTCCAAGTAAATCAAACTTCTGTGAAATCAAACTGTCCACGTAGGAAGCAACACTGATTGACAATCAATTTCACATGCTGTGGTGCAAATGGAATAGACAACAGGTGGAAATTATTGGCAATTAGCAAGACACACTCAATAAAGGAGTGGTTCTGCAGGTGGGGACCACAGACCACTTCTCAGTACCTATGCTTTCTGGCTGATGTTTTGGTCACTTTTGAATGTTGGTGGTGCTTTCACACTCGTGGTAGCATGAGATGGACTCTACAACCCACACATGCGGCTCAGGTAGTGCAGCTCATCCAGGATGGCACATCAATGCGAGCTGTGGCAAGAAGGTTTGCTGTGTCTGTCAGCGTAGTGTCCACAGGCTGGAGGCGCTACCACGAGACAGGTCAGTACACCAGGAAATGTGGAGGAGGACTTAGGAGGGCAACAACCCAGCAGCAGGACCGCTACCTCCGCCTTTGTGCAAGGAGGAACAGGAGGAGCACTGCCAGAGCCCTGCAAAATGACCTCCAGCAGGCCACAAATGTGCATGTGTCTGCACAAATGGTTCGAAACCGACTCCATGAGGATGGTATGAGGGCCTGACGTCCGCAGATGGGGGTTGTGCTTACAGCCCAATACCGTGCAGGACGCTTGGCATTTGCCAGAGAACACCAGGATTGACAAATTCGCCACTGGCGCCCTGTGCTCTTCACGGATGACAGCAGGTTCACACTGAGCACATGTGACAGACGTGACAGAGTCTGGAGATGCCATGGAGAGCGATCTGCTGCCTGCAACATCCTTCAGCATGACCGGTTTGACAGGGGGTCAGTAATGGTGTGGGGTGGCATTTCTTTGGAGGGCCGCACGGCCCTCCATGTACTCGCCAGAGGTAGCATGACTGCCATTAGGTACCGAGATGAGATCCTCAGACCCCTTGTGAGACCATATGCTGGTGCGGTTGGCCCTGGGTTCCTCCTAATGCAGGACAATGCTAGACCTCATGTGGCTGGAGTGTGTCAGCAGTTCCTGCAAGATGAAGGCATTGAAGCTATGGACTGGCCCGCCCATTCCCTAGACCTGAATCCGATTGAGCACATCTGGGACATCATGTCTCGCTCCATCCACCGAAGTCACGTTGCACCACAGACTGTCCAGGAGTTGGCACATGCTTTAGTCCAGGTCTGGGAGGAGATCCCTCAGGAGACCATCCGCCACCTCATCAGGAGCATGCCCAGGCATTGTAGGGAGGTCATACAGGCACGTGGAGGCCACACACAATACTGAGCCTCATTTTGACTTGTTTTAAGGACATTACATTAAAGTTGGATCAGCCTGTAGTGTGTTTTTCCACTTTAATTTTGTGTGTGACTCCAAATCCAGGCCTCCATTGGTTAATAAATTTGATTTCCAGTGATGATTTTGCTGTCAGCACATTCAACTTTGTACAGAACAAAGTATTCAATGAGAATATTTCATTCATTCAGATCTAGGATGTGTTATTTGGGTGTTCCCTTAATTATTTTGAGCAGTGTATATATATATATATATATATATATATATATATATATATATATATATATATATATATATATATATATATATATATATATATATTTTTTTACTTTACTGTTGCCTACCTGTATAAGGCAGAAATCAGAAGCACTTGACAATGTGGAATATATTTTTTCAGTTGTTAAGGAACTGGGATGTTTGCACACACTGTACACTTAACACAGCTGATGACCACCTCCTTGCATTCTGGCTCTGTCCACCAATACACAACTTCTGGACAAAAATAATCACCAAACTTTCTCAAACCTCACTCCCCTTGGCAGCCACTGTGTTTTGGAGGTAAATGTGCTCTTGTGTAACGTAAATGAAATCTTTGTTTTCGAGGTGTGCTGTGTTGTTAAAATTGAGCAGAATAGCATGAAACACAATTACCGTTTTTTTCGGACTATAAGTCGCTCCATTGTATAAGTCACACCAGCCAAAAAATGCATAATGAAGAAAAAAACATATATAAGTGGCACTGGACTATAAGTCGCATTTTTGGGGGAAATTTATTTGATAAAATCCAAGACCAAGAACAGACATTTCAAAGGCAATTTAAAATAATGGATTAAAGAACAGGCCGAACAGGGTTACGCCTACGGTATGCTAACGTAACACATTCAGCTACATGACGTGTTGTGCGAAATTCTGTTCCCCCATGAAAATCTGTTCCCCCTGTTTCGGGATAGTGCAGCCAAAGAAGCGTATCCAACAGTCTTCACGGCGCTTCTGATCAATTTCTTGGTAAAAGTCTTTTACAGTGTTTATTCCTCTCATCAAGAACAACAACTCCTGTGAATATAAAAACATTTGCTCTTTATTTGCCAAAGTTACATGGGGGGAATCAAATATTTCAGCCATCTAAAATATTGTGTTCCCCCTCCATGACATGGAAACAAATTAATTTACGAGCAAGTCTTTTACAGTGCCATTTTACCGAGAAATCTATCAGAAGCACCGTGAAGACAGTCGAATCCACCTCTCTGGCTGCAGTTCGCGCTCCCGACACAGGGGGAACAGAATTCGCACAACACCGGCTTACTTTCACCCCTGCTTATTTGTCGATCAAATTCTAACATGTAATAGCTTACAAAGTAGTGTTACCAAATAAATATACCAAATAAATGGTATATTCTGTGTGCGGTAACTTTCCACACCCTGTCATTGCAACGTTTAAGTGAAAGTTCATTTTGGTAATATAACTGTTTTGGTTGGAGTGTGTATTGCTGTCTCAAAGGTTATTAGTTCAGTAAAGTAAGGTAATACTAAATGTCACTTGAAAAAATATGCTTTTGCCACTGCGCTAAAATTAGTTTCACAAAATTTAATGATACTGTAGTTTAGATTTGAATTATTGCTTAATATCTAATTGTTGAAAAACATTGTAAAGTAAACCCAACAAAAATTAAGTCTTTACTTACTTATTTCAGTAGGAAACAATAATGTTAACAAAGTTAAAATTTTTGATGCATAATGCTGACCAGTTTCTTTCCATCCACTCTTTAGATTAGCCAGTTTACTGTCACTTGATCCTTTTCAGGATGCTCCCAACTGGCTGAAATACCTGGCAACTGTAACTAAGGGGCAGAGATAATTGTGCTAAGCTATTGGTAAATAAGAATAAATAAAGAAACCAGAAGAACCTTGAGTCTGTCTGGATAATGGAGAAGATGAATTTTACAAATATTAACCATCCAAGATGTTTCTTAAGATAATAGAGGTTTATTGGCTATATGTGGTCATATACACTGTTTATTTGTTAATTAGTCAATTTTAGTGGCAAGCTGAGACTGAACACTGTATGTATAGTGAGTCATCGATGTTTATGTCATCTCTTTATATTTTAAATGCAGTTGGGGGATTTTTATATTAAAAAAAACATTGATTTTTTCCTTTTTTTATATTGGACAAAGTATATATGTAACAAAGGGCTATGTGACTAAAAAGGAAAGGAGTAAAAGTGAGAGGGGCCTTTTAGTTAACAAAAATAGACCTTGAGAGATAAGTGATATGTAAATAGGAAATGTATCCAAATTTACCTCTGGGAGAAAGCCAGTCTGAGGCAGGATAATGTGGCAGGGAGCCTCAGGTGCAGCTGGGAGGGGAGGAGGCAGGACTCAGCAGCGAGAAGGAGGGAGGGTTTCTGTTTGTGTGTGTGTGGAAGGAGAGAGAGACTTGAGTGTGCAAGCTAGAGAGATTGTGTGGTGAGGGAGGGAGAGAAGTGTAAGCCAGTCACAGCATCTCTCCTCACTGCACCAGGGCTGAGGGACTCTCCGTCCCCTCGCTTCCCTCGCTGCAGATTTAACTCATTTCCATCAGCGCAGTCATCCTTTTTTTTCTTTCATTTTTACTTGCTGCTTTGGACAGATGCATTGCATTCATATCTTTCTGTGTGCCAGGATCTGAGGATTTATTAATTAAAAACGTGGGTTTTCCTGTTTATCGGAAGTAAAAGGGGCCATTTGCAAAAGACAGGGACTCCGACTGGGACTTTGTCTTCTCTTTATGCTGCTAGAGTGGATTCCCTTTTGTTGTACTGCCAGTGCTTTGTTCATTCGACAGACGTACTGAGAGAAGAGTTAAAGATGCTGCACTAGGACCCCCTCCACAACTAAGCAGAACGCATACTTGAAAGGACTAAGGCAAGTTAGAAAATCTGTGGTTGCATTAAGCACTTGATGAGAATGTCCTGAGACCTTCTAAGCACTGCTAGTGTTTCAAGAATACCACAATGAAAATGGAAGTAGCAAGTTTTGCTAAATGAGTGGATTTTCGATTCATCCCCAAACCCCTCTCTGCAAGTGTCTGTGACAGGATTGCTATGGAGACCCAGTGAGTGGAGCACTGAGTTATTCAGATGGCCTCTCGTTTCTCCTGGAAAGTCCTTACACCTGCCTGCATGGGAGTCTGACATTAAACGCTTTCATCAGCTGTTGGACTTTTATTTTGGCTTGTCTTTTGCAACTTGCAGTCCAGAACACTGAGAGGCAAGTTTGCACATTTGGATTTAAACTTTATATCACTTTGTTGGTAGAACTCATCTAGACTTATCTAGATGCGCTTGGTCTTTACCTCATGCTGCCTAGGGATGCCTTGTAAACACATTTTCCCTCACCACCATGTGTGCTGAGAGAGCTGTGACATTATCTCCTGCGGAGATCCCCATGTTGTTCTAGCCTGTGTCTGTGTTTTGATTCAGACAATAGCTGGGCATACATGGGCTCCAGACACTGACCAGAGGACCACCAAAATAAGGGAAGCCTGCTGTTATATAGTAAACACTCTGGCACCCAATGTCAAAGTGCAACTTTGGATTGTACTAAAGGGTTGATTCACGGAACCATTTTTAATTATACATCAAGAGAGACTCTGTACAAGAAGCCTTTTTTTTTTTTTTTAAACCTCATGGTCATCTAAAATGTATTTTTTAGCTATAACTGCACCCATAAAATCTCACTTATTCTTAAAGAGTTAAATGGGAACCATATGCTCCACATTTGTTTGATCTCTTCTGAGGATGAGTAAATTGAGGGGAGCATTGTACTTTGCGTCATGCTTTAACCTTGTGTGATTTTCTCCCTCACATCATCTTTGCTCTCTGCCCTCGTGAGGACATCTCGTGCCCTCAGCCTCCTGGTGGCAACTCTCATTTAAATCAGACGATGAGGCAACAGACCGGAAGGCAAAGCAGCAAGAAAGCTCACCTTTGGGATACATGCTGGCCAAAGCTTTAGGTTTACTGAAGGAATGCACCTTTTTTCTTACTACTCCTGACTGTTACCCACCCTCTACTTTCACTAACCATGCATTATTGGAAAGGAGAGCTGAACGAGCTGTCCTACCCTCCTGGTGGCTGTATTGATTTTCTTCCAGTTTGTGTTCATTTGATTGAGACCCAGCAATATGAGAGTAAGGTGAATGAGAGCATGAGCATGCTAGGGAGGATATTGAGCTTTGTGAACTGAGGTTGGCTGCAGACGTCTGGTGCAACACGGAAGGGAGACTGACAGATCTCCAGTTTCAGGCCAGCCGCCTATATGGGTGACAGACTGCAATCCTGACCCACCTGGATAGCACCCAGAACAATGAACCAGTCTGCATTGACAACAGACCCTTCGCTCACTGCCAATGTCAGCCATGGAGACTTCTTTCCTGGCAGGACTTCGAACCACTCCTGTCCCTTGGGTTTGGGGCTGAATGGAGGCCTAGATGCTTGTATTCTGGAGACTGCTGTGATTGTACTTTTGACAGTGCTAATTATTGCAGGGAACTTGACAGTGATCTTTGTGTTCCACTGTGCCCCTCTGCTGCACCACTACACCACCAGCTATTTCATCCAGACTATGGCCTATGCTGATCTGCTGGTGGGCCTTAGTTGCTTGGTGCCCACCCTGTCTTTACTTCACTACCCAACCAGTGTCCAGGAGCCAGTCACATGTCAAGTTTTCAGCTATGTCATCTCTGTTCTAAAGAGCGTGTCAATGGCCTGCTTGGCCTGTATCAGTGTGGACCGCTACCTGGCTATAACTAAACCACTGTCTTACAACCAGTTGGTAACTCCATGCCGTCTGCGAGGCTGCATCACTCTCATCTGGGTCTACTCGAGCCTAATTTTCTTGCCTTCCTTCTTTGGTTGGGGGAAGCCAGGATATCATGGGGATATTTTTGAGTGGTGCGCACACTCTTGGCCGACCTCTGCCCTCTTCACAGGCTTTGTGGTGTGCTTACTCTATGCACCTGCTGCCCTTGTGGTCTGCTTTACCTATTACCACATTTTTCGCATTTGCCAGCAACACAACAGGGAGATAAGTGAACGACGTGCACGTTTTCCCAGCCAGGAGATGGAGGCTGGTGAAGGGAATGGTGGTGGGCATCATGGAGGGCATGGACCAGATCGGCGCTATGCGATGGTACTCTTCCGCATCACCAGTGTTTTCTATATGCTTTGGCTACCCTATATAATCTACTTTCTGCTAGAAAGCTCCCATGTGCTGGATAGTCCTGCCCTCTCCTTCATAACAACTTGGCTGGCCATTAGCAACAGCTTTTGCAACTGTGTCATCTACAGCCTGTCTAATAGTGTGTTCCGGCTGGGCATGCGTAGGCTCTCGCAGACTATTTGCTCCTTCAGCCATTGTGCTGCAGATGACCGGGACTTTGGGGAGCCTAAACCAAGAAAGAGGGCAAACTCATGTTCCATCTGAACAGATGGCTCTTACAGGATGAGGAAACAAGAATCCCAACAAGCTTAGCAGCTAGTTACCTTGTAGTTAAATTGGCTGCACTTAACAGATAACTGTTGTATCAACTTGTCAGCTGACAGTCGTGGCATTACCTTGGTCACTGGTGATTGCATTAAAAGCCTTTCAAGGAAATGAATGCAGTATCTAAACTGAGATTACAAGCGATATGGGTACTCTATGATGGCTTTTATTCTGCAGTACCATGAAGGCTTTCTTAGCCTTTACATCTCACTGTATGTCAACAGTGAAGTCAGACTTAGTGGGAAAACAAAACTGTAAATTCCAAAAGATTCACAAATATTTCCTCAGAAATCAAATGTGACCATGCTGTTTCATGTCTGTTAAGCTTTGTTAGTGGCTGTGATTTAGATCAACCTTATAATGTATGTCTTCATGCTTTCTGTGACTGTCATTGGTCAATACAGCGTGATCTACAGTTGTGTTCACAAACCTGTGTAAAGGTTATAAATAGATATTAGAGTTATCCATATAAATGTTACACATATGACAATGACAACAGCATTATGCTGCTGATATATACAATGGTATAAGGCTTTGACTGTTTTAAGAGGAAAGTGAGCAAAGTGAGATGGATTTATAGTCATGATGTCAGGTGTTCTGCCATTTTTTTTTCTATTCATAGGGTGATTGGCCAACCACTGAGCTCACAGCTGCTTGAAATTTAAATAAAGGTGTTTGCTCAGACCTTTGCTAAACATTTAACAAAATGAATAAGTGCTGGCAATCTTAGAAAGTGAACCTAACGTAATGCTGTTTTGACAGTTATGCAAAACATACCCCTACATTACAGCATTATACTAAGGACTGTTCAACTTGTAAGAAGCATTAAAACCTTTAAATGAAATGACATCCGTGTTAAGAATTGCTTAAAATGGATATTTATCAATAGTCATCAAATCAGGTATTGGAATGTGACCTGTACGGGATTGTTTACCAGTGTAAATATCAACTGAATATCGCTGGTCACCAATCAATTGGTGCACCCCTACTAAAAAGCACCTTATTTCCAAAACTGAGACAAAAGATAGGTTAGGCTTAGCATGGTTTGATACTAAGGCTGCTATACTGGTGCACGAGTTTATGATTTTTAACCACTCAGTAAATCATATCCTTCCGTTACATAAATGATAACTGGATTGTGAACACAGATGAATATGCAGTATAAGTGCAAGTATCCAAATATTAATTTCCACATTATTTTTGGTAATGGATAACACAAAGATGTTAGTCTTTGACAAGCAAGTGTTATTTTCTAACAATTTTTATTGTAAATCAATAGAAAATTTCCATTTTTCCTGTCAAACTTTGCTTTTGTGGATTTTAGATTGATTTTTTTTTTTTGTCCCCAAAATAGCTGAATTTCACAATTTTTTTTTACTATTTTTGGACACAAAACAGCAAACATGAACTTGTATTTCTTTTTTAATTTGCATGAAGGGTTAGGGTTCATTGCTATTTTTTTCTTTTAATTGAACATTTTTACCATTTTTATAGGCAATATTTGAAGATAAAAAAAAAGCTTAAAACCTAAATGAAAACCACTAGTAACTGGCAGTATATGGGAAATGACAAGTTTGTCAAATCATTTTCCGAACCACAAAAGCAAAGTTGTGGATCAAAAATGTTTTGTTTTTTTTTGTTTTTTTTAAAAGTTTGTTTACATGTACAGAAGTAGAAAAACAGTTTAAACCCAAAGACAAGACAAAGGTGGAAATTTGTTACCTGGTGTAATTTGTAATAATTTAATTCCAAAACAAAAATGTTCTAAATAAGCTGCTTTGAGGATTTAGTTATTTTACTCTTGAGTCTGGCTTTTAACCCAGTAAAAATTCACCTTGGTATGGAAGTAGGGATAGTGCAGGGCTTAAGATGTCACAAGCTTTGTGTGCTTTGGGTGGTGCAGGTATCTGTGTTAAAGATAATTGTGGATATTATTTTCCCAGCAGCCGATGACAGGGGCTAGGATTAATGCAATCTGATCTGTCTGGAGGTTCCTGTGTAGTTAAAAATGACCTGATATAAAATTACATGCTTAGTTGTGCAGATGTTTAAGGCTATCGGCTTCTTACCTTGTCTTGGTTTGTTGAACTACTGGTCCAGCAATGCTCTTTATTTTTCCTTTATTATTTAGGTATGTCAATTCTGTAATAAACATGAAAATCAATAACGCTTAAACTACAGACCCAAGGACTTGGGGGCAAAAAAAAAATTGGCAGATGAAATGTCCTCTTTTCTCGTAACATTTGTGCAACATTTGGAGTTTTTAATTGATTGTGCTGGGGATGTTTTTTTTGTTGTTGTTTTTTTGCAGATGGTTATTAACTCTAAAGGGTCATAGCTTTTGTGTTTACTCTACCCTCGCATCTTGGTTAGTGTTTCCTAATCTTGTGCATTTGCTGTACAACTTCAAATGGTGTGTGGTGTTAGAGCAGCCTACAGACTGCCTTTGGTTGTGAATTCTCACACTTTATTACAGCACAGTATTGTAGTATAGTCATTCCAGTTGATATAAAATGCATTTTTCTTTGATCATTCTGTGATCATTTGACAAGTGTCAAAGGATAACTCATTTCACATTAATACAGGAACTGTCTGTAGCCAAATTACATGCAGTTATTTCCCTTTTGGCTGCTGTAGTAGTGTTGGTCATTTGTGGTTTAGGCCCTGCTTGTAGTGTATAATGACCATGCAAGAAAACCAAGAGACACAGCAAACTCAGCTCCTAGATATTGTAACTCTCCATTCTATGCTGCTTAACACTTCTTTGTGTAGATCATTCCTCATTTGCTGCTTTAAGTCGTGTTTTTAACTAGGCACACTAAAACTGAGTCTTATACTTGTTACATTTTTTGAAATGTTTGGCATGCAGTATGTGAGCTTTCCAGATTAGTTTTTCTGGCCACGTCAAGAATTTAAGCCAAGATTTGGTAAACCAGTGTCAGTCTCTTTTGGTTTATCTACAGGCTCTTCTTTATTTCGCCAGCCACTTTACTTCAGAGTTTTGTGTGAAGCAGGTAGCGTATAGTCAATCTGAAATTTTTCTGTTCTGTTCTGTTCTGTTCTGGAAGTGACTGTCAATGGTGTTTACTATAAGTGCTGGAAGTGTTCTGGTTTGTTTATTCAAATTAGTGATTAAAAAGAAACAAAAAAAGGAGACTGAGGCCAAAGTAGAAAGCTGTGGTAATGTGTGTTGGTCCTCAGTGGAACCATCAGCATTCTTAAACATACTCAAGTTTGTTGATTCAGTGTTGGATTACAAATAGTTGCATTATGCAACTTTAATGCATTATAGATTGTTTTGTTTATGTGCCTAAAGGTGTATTTTGTAGGAAGAGTGTATTTAAAAAATATCTTGAGACGTAATTGCCATTACATGGACATGCTGCACTTTTTGAAAACATTTTCCAGCTACCTAAACATACCTTGTGAAATTTTACACATCCAAGGATACATTGCCACTGGATTTAGCTTTTCATTACTTTGTGTTAAGTTCAGGGGGGGTTTCCACTTGAACCGAGAATGGGTCAATTCATAAATTTATGACAGTCAACGTGATTCTTGACTTCAGAGTTACATGTTCTACTGTTTGATATCTACGTCTATAGATATGTCCAAGTGAACTCACTTCAGTAGCCATATGATCTGGCATATATGAGGTATAACAGTAGAGAACGGTGTCAAATACTAGACGTACAATAATATATATATTTTTATTTTGATAGCTTGTGTTTTTGTACTCCTTTTGGGAGCATAGTAGTGGGGTAGTAGATGAAATTATTAGGATCTGAATTAGTGCTGTATAATCTTCACAATGTGGTGACAATAACATATAAGGCAAGAGAAAGCAAAACTGTGTAATAACGTAAAATAAAATAGCTCAGCTGTAACACATATAATGCAAAAGCTGGAATATTTAATTAAAGTCGAGATTACAGTAATTGGTCTGAAGATGCAGAAATATTCATTCCTTTGGTAGGCTTTTATGTAGCAGGTCATGTGAAACGTGGTCCTGGCACACGGTTTCAAATCAAAGTGCCACTTAATGAATATTTAAAAATAAATTGTTTGTGTATCTGTATTACATTGACCAAACTGAAGTGGTATTAAAAAAAAAATCTAAACTGTTATGTTGGTCAAAGAGGTCACCTTACTTTTAAGTGCTTTGATAGAAGCTTTTAGTAAAAGGTGTTTAATTACAGGATATTATATATTTATTTATTATGTTATGTTTTAAACCTTTACACAATATACTGCATATGGGTATGCTGTATGTATAGTGTGTGTCTCTGCTGTACAGCCAAAAAAAAAGAAAAAAAAATTCTGGCAGGTATTGTGGACCCATTTTTGTTAAATCAACTAGGCTGCTGATGTTTTGAGTAGGAGGCGAGTGTGTTAAATTACACAGTATCTATTTTTTTAATTTGAAATTTTGTCAAAGGCTATGGTTCTTGCTGTTGCTGCCAACCTAATAAAGGTGAAAATACTAGACATTTATATCTGTATAGTTGCTTTTGTAAAGTGTGTGTGTTTCTGTACCATCAATCACCAGTTAGCCAGCTTTCATTCACACCCAGCTGAACTCTCTAGAGATGCCTTGATATTTTTCTCTGCTTGGCACCTATTTTGAGGGAATGCTGAAGAAAATGGAAACACAGGCTTTTTACTTTGTAGCTGAATCACTGACATTGATGGGATGTATTTGATTAGCTAACACCAACTCAGCAAACATTGGGTACAGGAAGAGGGTTTGATATACAAGTCATTTTTGAAGTGTTTTGAATGTGTAATAGAAAGGTAGCCATGTGCACATTCATAAATAATATAAATCCAGGAACAGAGGAGGGCAAATATCTCTGTATCTTGTCTTCTGACTCCTTGCAGAGAAAGAATGGAATGAAAATTGCAACCTAGTGCAACTGCAACTACAGCCTAAACTCTTATCATTTCTATAATGATCATATATCTGTTTAAACTTGTGCCTCTGAGGGTAGCTCCCTCTTAGTTATGATGCATGCTTATTCTTTTGAGGCAGACAGTCAGTATAGACATAGCTATGTGTACATATAGTATATCCATTCTAGATTTGTATCCTTATCCTACACAGTAAACACAACAAAGGGCAACAATTATTGCTTTGCAGTGCAGAAACAGACAAGGTAAAGACTAATTTGTCAGTTTGGTCTTTTTATTCTCCTTTCACACAGCACAGAGCTAACTGGGTAGTATTCGTAAGGTAAAATCTCTGCGGCAGAGTATTCTTTTACTGGTATTAGGACTTAATAGACCTTCATGTCCTTTATTGGGGTGGACAGTTTTTCATTATAAAGCCTATATCCTTTGTTCTTGATCTTAAATTGGCCTTTCAAATTCATACTGCCTGTAGTCTACAAGTGACTTTCTCAACAGCCATAAACCCACTGTCATCACCTAGTGGAGAGAGAAGCAAGAGGAGATAGAGTGAGCTATTTGGGAAAAAATTGAAAATAGTCTGGCAAAAGCAACTGTGTCAGAAAAGATGACAGGATAGGCAAAGTGGTTAGGTCCACTTAAAATAAGAAGTGCAAAACTGAGGATCAGGAAGGCGGACGGTAGAGGGAAAGGAGGTGTCCGAGAGTGAGGATGAAGGAAGAAGGGGAAATGCATCTTTTTCAGCTGAAAAAGAAAGTTTGTTTTAAGTTTGTTTGTTTTTTTTTTACATTTTTTTTATTTACACTCATAAATGACTTTTGCAGTAAAAATTATGAACCAAATGTGTTTCTGTACTTCATATAAGATAGTTTGTTTTCATATATCTTTCCAGCTTTATACATTTCTATAAATTAAACTTGCCTTAAAAAAGGTATGCGTTCGCTGTTTTCGTTTTTCCTTTTAAATGTAGTTACTGAATTAAAAATAAATTTGTTCTTTCAACTGAAACTGCTAGCATTCAAACCGACTATTCAGTGAAACCAGGAGCAGTTTCCCAATCCAAGCCTGCTTAATATTCATGGCCAACACTATATCAGGAATTCCCTTTTATTTCCACAAATGGTAGCACTTGCCTCATGTCCTCATTCCCTTTCCATCCTGCCACTCTCCTTCTTCCGTCCTGACTGAGAAAGGACCACCTGACCCTCTTTTGAGGTGGAGAAGTCATAATTGGAGGGGAAACCAGTTTCAGTGTCTGCGTGCTAATGGCGGAGCCTTGTGGCAGCCACCAAAAGCCTTTGATGGCACAAGGACACATTCATACACCCACACACCAACACTCTCTCATGCATCTTGTATTGCCTCCATTTCTCTTTGAAAACATCAGCTACAGATTGTGGGAGCCGATAGATGACAGATATTAATCTAGTCATAGCCAACTGTGTGCCTGTATAGTGTTTAATGCAGTTACTAAATTTTAATTTATCCATTGTGAAGACAAACCCTCACCATCACACCTTATTAGGTTTAATTTTTTATTTATTTTATTTTATTTTATTATTTTTTTTGGGGGGGGGCAGCCATTCAGTAGACATTTTGCTAAATAATAAAAAATGTCATCTTCAGGGTGGCTCTTACAGATATGTCAGTGGATTATTGAAGTTCATCATCTCAAGGACATCCCTACAAAGTTTCATGGCAGTCCATCCATAGTAGAACTATTTCAGCTGGTACCAAAAAACTGAGATGACTGGTTGATATTGCCATCCTTACAGCCTTTGTCTTTCTAACCACATTCTTCTAGTGTTCTCAGCATAGCTTCCTAAAAATTGGTTATGTTGGTATATCTTTGCTTAAAACAAAAAAGAGAAAATTGTAATATAATTCATAAAGATCACCAAATTTTCCTTACTCTGTCTCAAATAGTTGAATCTCTCTCATCATTAGGCAACTTTGCAAACCTAACCTGTGTTGACTTGTTCTTTTTCTAATTGTAACATTTAACATGAGGAATCTGAGATGTAGCTCTTTGGTTTTTGCAGTTTTTCTGAGCATTTCACGGTCTGATTTTTGGGGGGGAATTTGCTGGGATGTCCATTCGGAAGATTGTGGCTTTGTGTTAATGCGTGCCTGAATGCTTCACACCAGCAAACTGCTAAAACTTCTTCTTTTACAGAGGTGCTCACACTTGCTGATGATACGTTAATCAAGTGCATTTGATTAACAGTACCCAGTTGCTACTTACCCTCTTAATTCCTATAGAAGCAGTAAGAGTGTACTTGGTTTTTTTGCATGGAGTCCTGTGAAAAGTTGTTTTGTGTGACTGTAGTTATACATTATTATGGAGCAGCATGGTGATATCTTAGAAAGTACCTGCCTTTTCATTACAGTATGCAAGTGCCTCTCAGGTGAACATTTTTTAGGACTTGACATTTAATCAAAGTTTATTTTAACCATGTCGATATTTATGTAATTGTCATGGTGGCAAAATGGTCAGTGGTTCAATCCCCACAGTGGACCTGAATCTTCTTCAAGTGCTCCAGAGCAATAAACAGAACACTTAGCTACCCACTCATTGCAGAGTGCCCTGGATGGGAACATTGGAAATGTCTAAAATGTATAATCACCAGCAGTCTTCACCAGCTGCTTTTAAGTTCAGAATTTGGACCTGATGAGTGCCATAGGTACACTTTATGTCCATCAGTCACCTCTCTACTAAGAGCTTTCTCTTCCATCTCTTCTGAGTGCTTCAAGTCTTCCAAATGCCTGCATTGGTTTTACTGAATGCAAGTAACAGTCAGCATTTCCCTTTTAGCTTAAATATGTATATATGTATATGTATGTGTGTATGTGTATATGTGTGTGTGTATACGTGTATGTGTGTGTGTATACGTGTATGTGTGTGTGTATACGTGTGTGTGTGTGTGTGTATGTATGTGTATGTATGTGTGTATGTGTATGTATGTGTGTGTATATGTGTATGTATGTGTGTGTATATGTGTATGTATGTGTGTGTGTGTGTATACGTGTATGTGTGTGTGTATGTGTGTGTATACATGTGTATGTGTGTGTGTATGTGTGTGTATACATGTGTATGTGTGTGTGTATGTGTGTGTATACATGTGTATGTGTGTGTGTACGTGTATGTGTGTGTGTATACATGTATGTGTAATTCTTCTGTTTACAATTAAATATAGGGTTTCAGTGATTTGGGAAACAAGGTTGTAGATTTGAAGATAAATCACAACAAAAGCTAAACTGGTAACACTTTTAACAACCATACTTTAATTAAAATTAGAATGAAATAAAAATTAAATTCTAATTATTATAATAAAATGCAGTAAAAATGAAATATGAGTTGATCTTTACGGACAATTAAATTGTCACTTGCAAGAACTAATGACAAACAGAAATGATAACTACTATTATAGCTCAAGTTTAAATTATTAGTTGTTAGTAATAGTTATTCTAATATGTTAATGCTGAACTTAAACATGGGTTATTATTGTAAGATATTTATAATTGTAGTACAGTTGCCTCATATCGTTATGCAGTTGTTTCATCTTTAAAAGTATTGATCTTTTTTGGCCTGTCACAGACATCATAGTCTTCTCTCTTCATTTGTCAACATTGTCAGACAGCTGAGCTTGCCACAGCTGCCACTTGAACCGCAGATATTCTCTTCCTGTTTGAAATGGATTTTATTGTGACAGAATGGAGCTCATTAAGTATCGGCATTGGAAATGCTTCAATCCGGTTATCTTATTACTGCATAACTAAAGAAATAGCTCAAGAGTTTTAAAGGTTTCTTTTCATACATTCTATTTTGATGGCATAATTTCCACTCATTTTCCTCTTATAGCTATTCGGACACATAGGACAAAGGCATACACCTTGATAGACAGTGGAGGACAAATCTGTGTTTTATTGCTAGCCTCCCTGCAGACCTCAGGTGCTGAAGCTCTGCCAGGACTGACTGCCAGCTTTCTTTAATTCTCTCAAGATATTTTAACCGAATGAAATACCATAAGCCAGTCAAACTACCCCCTCAGGTCCTTGGCATATCTCATTCCTACTCTGACCTCCACAGTTTCTCTTTCTATCTTTGTTTCCAGGGGCATATATAGACATCTGGCCTGTTCTTGTTAGGGAGTTATTTAGTAGAGAGAAACAGATCACCTTAACCCATCATTAATATAACAAATTAGCTGTGGTGAAATGCTAATCTTCCATTACCTGGGTAGCTGTGTTCACTCTGTCAATCTGCATATCTGGATAAACTGTCAGATATTCAGCTTAAGGATGTCCACAAGAACGTGCCAGGTCTCCATGTCAGTACAGTACAGGCAGGTGGAAAGATGTGCACTATAAATGCAGACAACTTTATACTCATTGCGAAACAAGTCTCTTTATCTAGTGTTTGACCCGCTGCGCCACCTCCATCATCCTTTGGGGTCTTATGTCCCCACATAAGAAATTCAGCTATCCCACAGTGGAAATGACAACACACAGAAAATGTCAGATACCTGGGGGATGCACTGACCTCTCTCAGTGATGCTGTGTGTGAAATGGAGAGGTAGAGAGAGGGGCATCTCATTAGTGGGGCATCACCTACCAAATGCACAGAGGGGACAGTACAGCATTTTTGGCTAAAGCATAGCGCTTACTTGTATCTTAGAAATGTTACAGATACTTTACATTTGTTTTAAATAAATTGCTAGACTGTATCTAAATCAGTGGTTCTCAAGCTTTTTCCATCATGCCCCACGGGGGTTGAAGCGAGGTCCAGGGTTTGGTGTTAAAGCGACACGCTGGCTCCCCAGCCAGCACACACAGGTGGGCCCCATATGGGATAAGTAGGGGCAAATATCATGGGCCCCAAAAGGTTTTGTCCGCGGTTTCCACGGTGGGCCCTACAGGGGTTTGCCCACGATAGGTTTTAACAGGCCCCGAATGGGTTTTCAATGGGACCCAGATGGTTGATTTACATGAGGCCCATGTATGGCCCATGTGTGTGCTTTCAGGAATATTTGCCTGGGCCTTAACTGGGTCTCAACTGGGCTATAATATGGGTAACAAGTGGGTTTGTCCACGTTTTCCATGATGGGCCCATATGTGTTAGCCCACGTGGGTTTAATGGGCCCTGAATGGGTTTTCAGTGGGACCCAGATGGTTGACTTACATGAGGCCCATGTATGGCCCATGTGTGTGCTTTCAGGAATATTTACCTGGGCCTTAACTGGGTCTCAACTGGGCTACAATATGGGTAACAAGTGGGTTTGTCCACGTTTTCCATGATGGGCCCATATGTGTTAGCCCACATGGGTTTAATGGGCCCTGAATGGGTTTTCAGTGGAACCCAAATGGCTGACTTACATGAGGCCCATGTATGGCCCATCTGTGTGCTTTAAGGAACTATTAACTGGGCCTTAATAGGCTCTCAACTGGGATAAAATATAGCAAATAAGAGCATTTGTCCACATTCAACCATGATGTTCCCATATAAGTTTGCCCATGTGACTTTAAAGGGCCTGAATGGGTTTTCAGTGGGAGCCAGATAAGGCCTTATTCCTGATGGACCAATGATTGGGGGCTTTTTCAACTAAGCTGTAATACGAACTGAATTACATTCATAGATATGCAATCTTAATCAACAAACCAAAGTCCTAAAATGCTTTAGCATAAAACTTGGGGGAAAAAAAATCAGATGAAAAATGTCTTTTGGTCAAGGCTCTTTATTTGGGAAAGGTTAATGTGACATATTGGCAGTAATTACTTTTTACCTGAGCAAATATTTAGTATAAGAATAGAACTTCTTTAAACAGAAAATTCAAACAGAAAACAGGCCAACAACAAACTACAAGAAATGTGCTTTTAAACCAAGAAAATTTAATGTTTTGCTCAGCGTTATTCAACATCTACAAAATATGATTCCCGTTTTTGTTAAAAGACAGCATTTGTGAAAATAACTAAAATTAGTTTTTACTAAAAAAAAAAAAAAAGACACACACACAAACAAAACAAAAACCTTTTCAAGATTGATGAACATTTTTGAGAATGACCTAACAGCCATGTGCATGCTTAAATTTAAAAGTTACCATAGACTACTGAAAGTGCTGTCCATCTTCAAAGAGCTGCCCACCTGGATTTGAATTGGCAGCCTCCCTACTGGCTCTGGCTTTCCTGTTTCCACCTCTATCACGAGCTCCGGTAAACCACTTAGAGAGGGCCTTTTCTGCATCTTTCTGTGTGATTCCCTGGATGCATCCATTTCTTTTAAGTGCCCCTAAATAACAAGCATACATAGAAATTTTATTAGTCTTACTTTTGTACAATCTGACATTCATGAGATTTGCATCTATTCCTTCATAGGGCAAAAATGGCTGCAGAGATCTGCGATAATCGAAAGCACTATTGTGTCATTATTATTATTATTATTATGTACAGACACTACATAGTTTGTTATAGTAAAAAGAAAATGTATCTATATAACTCAACAACTGGCATAGCTATCTTACTTTTGTACAGTTATTTTGTTCAAGCAACAGTTTGATAGGCAGGGACCTTTTGAAATATAAACAATACTCCCTTCAAATTGTGTCATCTATCAAATCCTTTTAATTCCATGACATAAAACAGTGAAATAATACCATGTGAATGCATAAAACAAAAAACTGAAGTCCCAGTTTTTAACATGTTATCTTCAAAAGATTACTCATAATGACAGAGAACATATACGACCTAATTTAAAAAAAAAAATGTTTACGAAAGAAAAGGGGGAAAGAAAAGTTACTCCAACCATTAAAACTGATATTTACCATACACAACATCAAAGAGACGCAGCTCCCGGAACTTGTGTTTCCCATGACGACCAAAAAGATTGAACTGGAGCGCCAGTTCATGGGACATCAGGAATGCCATTATTCGTCTTGTTGTGTCGTCCAAAGATGTCCCTCCAATTTCTGCAACCATGGCAACCTTGAGTATGATGACAATTACAAGACAACATTTTGGAATCAATATACATTTATTAATTAACAATTTATTAATTAATCAATTTGTTATCATTGTATCACACATGTACAGCTTATTTGCTTAATTTTCTGCACAGACAAAAAGCCCATCGTTAATGTACATATCAATTTAAGGTAAATTTTTAAGGAACCAAATTTTAACTTACAACTGCAGACATAAAGTCAGAGTCACACAGCTTTTCATTCATGGCCATGACATCATCCACTGTGGTCATGGGAAACACGGCTCCCTCTGGTGGTTCCACCAGTGATAAAGCAGATTTCTGCCTCAGCAGGGTATTCAGCATCTTCCCATGTATTTTCTGTGTTTCCCTGACTTCTTCTAAAAGAGTAACCAGTCTGGTGAACATAACCTCCCCCAAGCCACTGGAGCTGCTCATGCTTAATGAAGTCCCAGGGCTTGTAACAGGAGGTGCGCCGGGGCTCCTCAGAGTCGGGGCTGCGCCGGGGCTCCTCAGAGTCGGGGCTGCGCCGGGGCTCCTCAGAGTCGGGGCTGCGCCGGGGCTCCTCAGAGTCGGGGCTGCGCCGGGGCTCCTCAGAGTCGGGGCTGCGCCGGGGCTCCTCAGAGTCGGGGCTGCGCCGGGGCTCCTCAGGCTTTGAGAATTTCTGGGCACACCAGAGCTATAAACTTTTGGGGTAGATCCAGTTGCAGTAAATTCAGAGGGAGGAGAAGGTGGTATTTCATTCTCAGAGGAGTCCACATCTTCTTCGCTAGATGAAAAAGCATGCCATCTTTTGGAGGACCTGAAAAGATCAAACAGAATGTAACGATTACACACGTGGAAAAAAATTGCAAAATAGTTACTGAAATAATTTCAAATGGACAAAAATAAATAAATAAACACACGCTGTGTATTAGACAATATAATATAATATAATTCCACACTACCTTCTACATCTCTTTTCTGGGATATCATTATCTGTTTGAAGATCTGATGTTGCTTCTGCCCTAGCAAGCTTACGTCGTGCCTCTCCATAGTTTTCTTTATAAAAGAAAAAAAAAGAATTAAGAAAATCCTAAATCTAAGTCCCACATGTTTTCAAAGTTTTCATGTAAGTAAATGTTTGTCACCTGCATTTCCAAGAACACGCACACTGCATATCTTCCACGAAGCATCTGGCTGTAGTTGTTGTTTTACTGCTTTAGTAACATTTATACCAAGGCCCATTGGCCAGAAGCACCCAACCTTGTTTTCATCTGTAAACCAACACGATGGGATAATATCCACCAACTTCTTTCCATCCGTGAACTCTTCAATGAATTCCACGACGCTGAAGGAGGACATGCTGAAAGTTCATATGAAGTCTCTTAGTAGCCATGTAACTGAGGAAAGACAACATGACTGAGTACAAGGAGTACAAGTTTTTTTTTGTCAGGTTAGTCACAGGTACACCATAAAGACGGTCAGACAGTTGTGTCACTGTTCTGATTCCTAGACAAGATGAATCCATAGGGTATCTGCAGAAACCGGCTTGTTCTTCATAAAACTGACACACAGTGTACATGGCTCCTAAAAACAACTGTATTATATTCTTTATTACAGCAACTTTGCCCTCAACATCAAAACAGTTATCTCCTGTGCAACATGATATAACAGTTCCCTCATGTCTGTACTGCCTGGTTGGGTTTTTATCAATAACTGGTTTCACCCAACCACTAAGCATGAGTGGAAAAGAAGTTTTTGTGTTATCATTCATATTCTCTGAAAAAAGGCCATGAAAGCAAAAACCCTGCAGGGGTATGTAAACTTTTGAGCACAACTGTAACTTCACAACTGTTAAATGACTCATCTTTCAGTTGCTACTTTAACTCTACGGGTGAACATCAATGGGTTACCACCACTCAGAAGCTCAAAAATAGAGTTCTGGCCTATTTTGGCCATGATTAAAGAATTTCCAAAGTGTGGTGTTATTATTATTGATTCATTTATTTACTTCTGTATTTAATGTCAGTTTTTTTGCAGACTCGGCCGTCCGTACATAAACCTTGAGTGACAAAATTGTTTTAAATTGAAACAAAAATGTTAAAATTTATACTTCCTAAAATCTTGTTCTCAAAATCAAAACAATGTATTAGCCTACCTTTTCAAATCTTTACAAAGTGATCCTCACACACTGCCTGATGCTCTTGAAGTCTGCAAAGAAATAGATTTCATTAGTGCAGTTAGTAGGATATTTGGGGTTTTGATAATCCTGTATTTTCATCTAAAATTACCAACATGTATTGTTGAATAATGCCATTTTAAATATAGTGGTTCTAAAAATACATTATATAATATTGGGCCATAACTCATTTAACTACAATACAGTCATCTTAAAAAGACTTTCAATTATAAATATGTGATCATGCATTTAATGTGTCCCAGAGTGCCCTTTCCTTTCACTAATGGGTTTGTAGAAATCACATAAAAAGCATAAACAACAAAGACATAATCCAATTGTTTTATCAATCAGCTGCTAAAACCATTTCCTGTGTTCAAATATCAGTCAGTTGTGAGCATAAATTATCACGTTTTTAATGCAACAGGAAGTGACATCATCTTGCTTGAAACTGTAGTTTTTTCTTGAAAGCCTTTCACAGCTCTACTGGTGCTGAAGAGTAATGTTTGACTATGGTTTTCTGAATACAAATAGGGCTGGAGCAGCTACAAAGTTCTCTGTTCTTCATGTTGCTGATCAGGTGGTTGATGTAGGACCTCCAGCTGTTTCCTAGTAAAAGTTTTAAGCTGCTGCTTTGGACGCTAGAAAAACGTCTCCTTTCGCTCCACCTGAGATCACTGCCTCAGTAACGGCCCCGCCTCTGTGCGCTTGCTGCACGTGTGCAGACAGATTGCAATTAAAACAGTTGCTGCTGTGTTTTTGTTGAAATACTGGGGGCTGCATGCACATGCTTGCAATGCCGTAATGCTTTTTATGCAGAAACATCCTCGAATTACGTTTCTACTGCAGGTCTATTTTCAGTCGATAATCAGGGATTAAAGCGTAATAGACATTTTGACGAAGCCCGGGCTAGCTAACAATCGCTAATGCTAATGGCAGCCCCGCTAGCAAACTGTGGTTATAGTGATTCCTTCTGTTGGCTACAGCTGAGGTAAAGAGAAGAGAACAGCTGACATTCTCTGCACGAGCACAATGCACGCACGCGCACACTCACAGCACAGAGCAGTGGAGGCGTAGAAAAACTAGTCAGCCATGATCCTCTCCTGATGATCCACTCCTGATAAAGGGTTGTCTTTTCCAAATGATGGAATGCTCCGCGTACACGGAGACACCCAAGCTGCAGAGTTAAAACGAACCATGAAAGCAACAAATGTGTCGAGGGTTTTTAATAATCGAATTATCTGAGTTACTCACGAAATCATTGCAGCCCTAAAATTTGCATTAAATTTTCAAGTTAAAACTGATATCTTATAAAAAAAAAAACACACGTTTATTAAGCTTGACCTCTGGTAGCAACTT
>JAMQGT020000435.1:0-17954 GCA_024447675.2 Pterophyllum scalare | reverse complement strand
TTCTCTGCACAGCGTCTGTTTCTCTGCAGTTTCCTTTCTTGCCTCCTGTGTCTTTCTTTCTGTTTCGCTTGTCTTTCCTTCCCTGTGCCTCTTCTCTTGATCCATTTCTTCCTTTCTTTCTTTCACATTCTTTCCGCCTCTTCCTTCTCCTTTCCCAGTGGGCAGATGGCCCATCTGCTCTAATCCTGCTTTGCACTGTGTTGTTGCAGATGCGGCAGGCCAGACGGCTGTCGAACCCCTGTATACAGAGGTATACGTCCCGAATCGGGGAGTGCAGCAGCACGTATGTCAGCTCGTCTAAATCCCCCCCCCCACCTTTTTAAGCTATGGGTTCACCTTTTTAATACTTTTTTCACTTATTGGCTGGCCCTTTTGGTTGTGGACGTAATAAGAACAGATCAGATCCAACTGCACATCTGATGCGCTTTTTTTTCTTTTTTGTTGTTGCTAAGAACCAACCACACCCTGTGTATGGCTGTGATAACCCAACAACTGCTCCTCCCCTCACATCCTCATTCTAGCTGCTTATCTTCACCCCTCAATTGCGTTTGCTTTTTTTTTTTTTCTTTTCTATTGCTGCTCTCTTCTATCAAGCATAGCTTAGCTAAAGTTTAGAGATTTTTTTTTTTTGCATTTAGAATATTTGCAGTTAAATGGATGCAGATCTTGCATCAGGAGTTTTAAGAGTCAAGGTGTGCTTGCTTCTCTTGCATGTGATGGCTGTTGTCACAGGCATGGCAGTGCAAATTAAGCACACATGCTAAAAAGTGAAGGGTTTTTTTCCTTTTTTTTTTTTTTTTTTTTGGCACAGTACAAAATGACTCTAAGCTGACCATAGCAAAGACCTGCAGTCTCTTTTCACATCCACAGCTTTCCCACGTTTTCATTGTTTCTGATGACATTTCAGTGCAAAGTTGAAATTATTCATCCACAAATATACTCTGACTGCATGAACTATCTGACCAGCTTAGCTATGAATACTTTAAGCCTGACTGTATCTGTCTTTACTACTGCATCGTTCACACCTTCTGTTTCTCTTCCCTTCATGCTCCGTTATCTCTGCAGTCTGCTGCAGCTGTGTACCTGTCTTAGATGTGTGACATCCTGCTTGTCTCTTCTCCTCCCTCCTGTTCGCTGCCTGTATGTTTATTTTCTCTCTTTCTCATATGTTCCCATGCAATAAAAACCTTATTTCCACGTTGGCTTCCCAAAGCACATCTCTGAATGTTGTGAATGTATAACGAGAACTCACTAATTTTGAATCCACACGTCCAGTCACAAACTCAGTTTTTATAGTGGCATGTTTATTTGCTCTTAAATAGATATCAGTCAGGCTGATATATAATCCGATATTGGCTGTTGGCCAATATATCAGTGTTGGCATTTATAGCTGCCAATAAATGAAAATTGGACTAGAAGAGATGGGAGAAACACCCTTCAACTGTTATGAGTGTTGACATTACATAGTTTGACCGCTAGAGGGCACTCTGCAACTTCCTTGTTGGCAACTTGTGTTTGGAATTAAGAGTTTAAGCCTTACCCACAACTTGTGACAATAAAACAAGATTATTTTTAAATTGCATTGCCATAATGTCTTAGTAAATACTCATAAATAATGACACATAACAGATGTTAAGGAAATCTGTTTTGTGTAGTTGAAAGAAAAATAAATCCTAGCTGATTTTTTTTTTTTTGTTTTTTGGGTGATTTGTGTCAAGTCGACTCTTAAATGTTCTCAAAAATAAATTCAAGTTTACATGAGGTTAACTATACAAGCGTGCAGTGGATGATAATCGGTACTGCAGTGAAGTTTGGGATTTTTCCAAATATTCATACTGGTAAATTATCTAATAGTTTCCCTCCTAGTGCCCCTAAATTTCTGCATGAGCTTGATTTTGGACATTTGGATTCAACAAAAAGCACCTTTTTAATACACTTGTCACTCTTACTGTGGTTTTCTGTCATTGTTGTACTGCAATCTTAATCTTAAATCTTGTGACACTTAAGTGATAGTTGGGAAGTTGCACTAGCCTCCAAAGTCACAGGTTGTTACCCTGAATAAGCCTTTTGAAGAAACTATGTTTAAAATTTTACAGCTATAAAGGTGGCATATACATGTATATATTTTGGTGCATTACAGAGCATTGCAAAGTGTTTGCCTAACCTACATTTCACCTACTGCTGCCTAACGCTTGCACTACTTCTACTGAGTTTGTTTTTCTTCCTTCTGATGCTTCTGTTTTTTTTTCTCAGAGATTGAAATCTGAAAAGCTGTGAAATAATAAGCAACAACCAACCACTGCACTCTGTTTGAACTTCTACTGAAACCTATTGAGACTACCAAAACTAAAACCTCCTGACACTACTTTTCCTGCTACCTCTACTTCTACTGCTACCACTCCTACTGCCGTCATCTCCATTCTCTAGCAATGCTTCATTCTTGAGCACCTACAACTTCAAGCTGCATCGGGCCTCAAATGCGGGTGCTAATTCTGAGTCTGTAACTAACTTTGGCTCTTCTCACATAAAGTACACATCAGGATTTGACTCTTCTTATTAACAATGACTCATCTTGTCTCCTCCATTCTCGCTTTTTCTTTCCTACGACTTTTTCTGCTGCAGGAACACGGCAGCCGTTCCGCTTTCTACCGCACCCCCACGGGTCCCCCAGTCCCTCGCTCGCCCATATCTGCAGTGCCACCATGCAACCCAGAGTGGGGGAGTGCTGTCACGTGCGGCACACGCTCACAGCTTGGCGTCGGGACAGCGAGCATTTCATGAGCCTGCTGCCGCGCCCCAGTCACAGCCACACACCAGCACGCCTGTCCCTGCAGGAAACACGCCTGGCAAAGTGACCTGCGAAGCTTCCGTAACCACTGTTGCTAGCTCTGAGGAGTCACCGTGGCGCCGGCGGAGCAATTTTGAGCCCCAAATGCCCGAAACACCCCTGGACCTAGAGGATGCCGATCTGCCAGTGAGCGAGGTCTGACCCGTTTAACTGGATATTAAAAGTCAGCTGGATGTTGACTGAGATCCACAGTTAAAGAAGAAACCCTGTGAGCAACATTTGATCTTTCCAATCAAAGATCTGTCACAAACTCTTTGGAACTCCATCAGTGTGCAAGAGAAACAAGCTGGCTCACCCCTGAACTGTATACTCTTGTGCCAAAGAAAACCCAGACTCTCCCCCAGCCCCACCCCTACCTGCCTGCTGTCATAGTTAAAATTATGTTATTATTTACTAAGAGTTGACTCACACCTTTTACTTAACTTGTGTCAATTAGCACTCAATAACAGCTTTATTTTAACCTGTACAGGCATAAAGAGGTGTTAAAAGCATTTAGTTGCAGAGGAACTTTGCAAACCACTTTGTGCCAAGAAGATAAGGGAGCTTTTAAGGGTGCTAGCAAATTCCTCATGTCTAAAAGAGTGTTCAAACTGAGGAGTGGCATTTTGTCACCTCTCAGATGTACGTACTAAACTGTGTGTTCCATTCATACTCATTATTCTAACACTGGATTTGTCTACTGTGGCCAGTGTTAATGTGTTGGAGCAGGCCAAGTTGGAGATCAAATCCTCGCTTTAATGCAAATTATAAGTCAACAATTCTGGACTGGGCCAGACTGAAATTAAAAAATAAAAAAAAATTAAAATGGAAATAGTTATGTACAATCCAATGTGTATAATTATGCAAGGCAAAATGTATTTCGTCTGCTTTTTAACAGTGGCCAAGCCACTGACTTGAATCTCTTTGTTTCTAAATATACAGGAGGGTTTAGGTCTGTTCTGTTTGCAGCTGTGTCCTCAGCAGGTTTTTGGTTGATTGAGTCATCATTTGTTACTGACAGGATAAACTACACTTGTGTGTAAATCTACAATAAATAGTTTTAACCGTTAATCCACATCTGGTAGTAAAGTCAAAAGTGCTGTGCAGACGCATAAGAGGAAATAAACTGAAAGCTTTAACAGCATGTGCACCATGTCACGACCTAGATCACTCTTTACATTTTATTCTACTGGACTTTGTGGACTTTTTTGATGATGGCTTAAAAAGGAGCAACAGCATTTTAAGTGAACAAGAAGACAGCGGGGACTATGCTTCTATGCATTTTGTAATTAATGTTGATTTAAAAAAAAAACAAAAAAAAACCCCAACGATATGTCAGAGTGCGCTACATGAATTGCCTAAACCTGTGTTTGATAGTTTGAAGATCATACTGAATGGATCCCATGAATACATTTTAGATCATGGTTTAACGAAAAACTACTCAAGCTCAGACACTCGTTGCATGCTAAGATTTTAATAATTCCTGAGATTCTTTTTTTTTTTTTTTTAAATCTAAAGATGTATTGGTTGTTGTGTATTTGCAGTCTAGAAACAGATTTATTTTTTATATGCTTTTAGGCATGTCCTAGTCCTGTTCACTTCTGTGTTGACAGCCTAGTAGCAGGCAGCTGCCTCATGGTGTTATTTAAAAATGTCCCACTGTAATCTGTAATCCTTCTAAATAATACACACTAATCTTTTTTTTTTTCTTTTAAAGTGCCTGCCATATTAGAACCCAGCAAAGCCAAGCTATTTTACCCTCTTTTCAGTCTAGTGTAATTGGTTTGATTGTCTCTATTTATTATGTGGATGACTTGAAAGAAATAAACACTGAAAATGTGCTCAGGTTTCTGTATTATGCTTATCTTTATCCAGAAAGTATAATCTATCTGTGGTGGAACATGAGAGGTTTACAAAGTCTGCAAAGAGAGAAACTGGGCAACATTCACAGCTTGGTTTGAGTCTTTGATTTGATTGCTGAGCGCTTCCTCTGCCCTCTTGTGGTGAGAGTGAAAATCTTCACTTTGTCATTAAAAATGTCACTGCATTCTATAAACCACCAGTTGTTTCCATCACAGTTGGCTGCAAAGGTTTTTGTTCTTGTAGTGCAAAACAGCACATACAAGAAACGCATGAAACAGATGTTTGAGTGGAGAGAACCAGACAAGAATTGTAATAAACATGCAAAAGTCCACCTTATCAAAGCAGGGTGTCTCTGTGAGCCCTACTTAAGATGATTTCAATAAATAAACAGAAATTTTTGGATTTTTCAAAGTATCAATTTCATACTGTAAATAAAATCACTGCATTGCCAGTGATTTTTTTAAAAAAAAATTATTAAAAATAAAATGAGCATCAAAATTACTGTAAACATAATGCAAAGTGTTAAAATTATTCTGTAAAATGTGTTTGCTCTTATAGGTCCATTTGATGATTTGTGCGTGAAATTTAAATGATAAAATCCTAATCTACACAACAGCTGAGTGAAAAGAGGCAGTCGTCTTCACTGAGGAGTACAAGTAATGCGCATGGAAGAAAACTTGGCATTGTAGTACAGTCAGTGTACATACAGCAGGCATTTCCACTCCAACACTGAGGATTCAGTGTATATTTATGAATATTGTTTGTCATCTCTTAATGAGGTGCTCTTTACATATTCAGCCTTGGGCTTGATATTGCATGTGTGGATTGATTTACAGAGTGAGGTCATGGAGCAACACTGAATATTTAAAGCCTCTTTAATCAGCCAGATAATAAGCTGTAGCATACTCAGGGCTTCAGTCTCTATAGTGCAGTTTATTGTGAGTACTGTATGTGTAGATACAGACACAGATGTGTCACTGGGTCGTTAGAAGAAGCAAAATCATTTATAGTAGGCTGGTGTCTTTAAGCATGAGCTTGGATGTACAGCTCTTTGATAGTCCATATATACCGGAGCTCCTATGCTCATTGGAGGAAGCCAGACTTTGGTGTGGCTTCAGATGTGGAAGTAAAGCTCCATTTTTGGTCCTTCAATGGCCTCACTCACAGCCCGGACAAACTTGGGAGGCGAGATCACACAGACCTCAGTGGCGTCCATCATTGGCTATGTTCACTGTCCTGGGTTGGAGGATGGGTGTTCCTTATAGATGAGGTTGCTTTCATCTGCAAATTTTCCCACCATTTCTCGCCTACGTAGTGCCGCATAATGGAGCTGATGATGTTGCATGAGGTTCGGTCGCTTTTGCATCAGCCAACAATGTGTGTTGTCTTGGATCAAAATTAAAGAGTGTTCTTTTCTTTTTTTTTTAAGCTGAAAAAACTGAACCCTGTCATTTAACTCTTAACGTCAGCTCTGGGTTAGTCTACATTGTATACTGTTACTGTTTCCTGTGCTGTACAAGAAAGTCCAGTCCGATTGCCCTCCATCATGCTATGCCCCTTTCTATTTGCCCTTCGGATACAGAGACTTGGGTTTCCTGAGCTCCAGCACACCACAGGGTGCCAAAAGTGGCTCTGGGAAACATTCTGCCTCGTTCACCCACCAAATTTAAACCAAGAGCCACTTTTAAAAAAGAAAAAAAAAACTGCACACAATCGATCACACTGTTGAGGCATTTTATTAGAGTTTGCTGGTATCTTACAGCTCACCACCGACATCTTAATGTAACAGAGGTTTGCTGTTTGCTAGAATTAAAATGTGCTCCTCTGATACTGGAAATAAAAAGTCAGTGACAAAGAATATTTTATTTGTTGACAAAATGATATTGATAACACTTGAATTAAGCACATACTTTATGTGGACACCTCTAATAGACTTGTTTATGTCTCTCTTGGCTGGGTGCTTATAACCTCGCATCATGATAAACAGGCCCAGATAAATTATGTCCTTATGCGGTCTTCCAACTGGAACAAAGTTGTTGTTTTTTTTATAAAGTGTACATGAACGCATAAAACCCACAATCCACGTAATTTTTTTGTTCCACCACTGACTTTTCTAATTAGCCACGAGGCTTGTGAGGATGCCAGGAGTGACTCATTCAAAAGGAAGTATTAAAACAAGAAAATAAATAAATAAATACCCCATAAGGAAATAGTCCTGCGGGATGTTTCGGGGGTTGCATGCATTCTTACTCTGCTCTTACTGCTTTCATTTTTTGTATTAATGATTTGTTTCTAAGTCAGAATCCGTGTCCTCGTCAGCAAACGCTGGTGTGCTAAAATATTTTTGAGCTTACTGCTCCAGAAGTGCAGTTTTTTAAAAGTTGACCTTGACCCCCCTGACCCCTCCCTAGAGGGAATCAACAAAACAAAGATTATACACACTACTATTTTCCTTGTAGAGCTCTCACTTGAAGATATTTGAAGTTTTGTAAGAAGCTGAAATAAGATCAGTATATTTTAAATCACTTCCCTCCTTACCACACGTGCCCATTTTCTGTTCTTTCCTCTGATTATTTATCTTCGCGCTTTGGGAGGCATATCCATAATTCAACTCTCCCGTTCAATGCGTCACATAAAGCCACCAATCACCCTGCTTGTTGTTATTATCTTGAAAGTGAGTTGCACGTCTGATGCGGTGCCAGCAAAAACGTAAAGTCGCGTAATTGGTTGCGCAGTGGAGTTTCTGTTAAATGCCTCTCCAGCTGGAATGACTCCCCCCTCAGCACTGAGCTCTGTCATCCCATAGCGCTGCAAGCAGAGCGCGAACTTTTCTAACTCTTTTAAACTTTCTGTTGACTTTTTTTTTTTTAAGAGCTTCTTTTTATACTGAAACATGTTTTGGTTACCGCTGTGCGTAATCGTAGCCTTTGCGTCCGTGCCGGCAGATGCGCAAATCTCCAGCCGGTATGTTGTCGGATGCCCTGCTCGGTGTGATAAGTCGATGTGTCCGCGGCTACCAGCGGACTGCCCGTCAGGACAAACACTCGACGCCTGCCACTGCTGCCCGGTGTGCGCGTCCGGTGAAGGCGAAGCCTGCGGCGGCAGCGGGAAGCTCGGGGATCCGGTGTGCGGAGAGGGGCTGGAGTGCTCGGTCTCCGGTGGGTTGGCATACACTGTGACGGTGAGAAGGCGAAGTAAAGGTGGGATTTGCGTGTGCAAAACCACCGAAGCGGTTTGCGGAAGCGATGGGGTGTCTTACCGGAATATCTGCGAGCTGAAGAGGGTCAGCCGTCGGGCGCAGAAGCTGCAGCAGCCACCTGTTCTTTTCATTCAGCGGGGAGCCTGCGGGAAAGGTAAAACTCAGATTGTTTTTGATCAAGACACCAGGACCCCCAAACATGCTGAGATATGGACAGTAAATGGCAGGGAGTTGGTTCGATGATTAAAGTTTATTGATTACAAGATCAGTATCAAAAGTCATGACTGGAATAGGCTACTCTCTCCTGAGTGTTGTGAAACAAAAACACCACTTAAAGCTTAAATCACTCATTGCACATTTTGAGTCATATGGTGCCATTTTGGGCCCTTGTACCTTTTATTCTTTACAACTTGCTCTTGAACGTGACCTCACCATTCCTCACTGGTCAAGCTCGCACAGATGTTGTAGCTTAACGCTGCATTCAGTGGCACACAATCCCCATGTGTCTGGAACAACAAGAGCCACCATTCAAGTGGGTTTCCCCCTTGATCCTGCACTACAATTAGATTTGATCAGAGAGGGTTTTTCTTTTCTTTTGTTTTTTCCTTGCTGAATTAAGTCATGCTGCTATGCCCTGCTGTAAACCTTGGGATTACCTCTGGCATGCATAACCAGCAGTCACACAACTATAATCTGCTTGATTATTCTATGCCATGCAGTCTGTGCCTGAGAAATGTGGATTAGCTGGATAGAAAGAACGTTTAAAGCCTGATGTGTATGATATAAGCTGTTATTAAATAATACTTGAGAGATATTTATAATGATATATGCAATTGTTTCAGTATGAACCTGTATTTTGTCATAGTGTTGTGTGACAGGTATTTCATCCTAAACAGTGAAGCTCACCTATAATACGACTTCATTCTTCACTTCTGCTGCTCTGTGAAACAGCACAGCCCAAATGAGAACACACATTCTGTACAAAATGAATCAATGAGTCATTTATCTTCATTAATGCTGTAATCATGTACAATTTATGCATAATATAAAACATTCACAAATGAAAAATGGTCACTTGTGATGCTACAGGTGGTAAAAATATTGTATTCCTCTTGGTTTTTACTGCGTGTGTACTTATTTTTTTTAACTGGGCACCATATGTGCACTTGAAAACATATGAATGACAAGCTTCAACACCTGTTGCAGCAAAGATCTATAACTTCCCTCAAGGCTTGGAAACTTACTGAATTCAACCCAACTTCTTCCTCTCTCCTTCTTTTCTCTGGAAGTATCTCTCAATCCTGCTCTGTGTTTCTGTTGTCACCCATAAATCACCCTTAACATTCACATAAAGGAATTCCTGGCACTGATTCAAAACCAAAATGCCACCTCTGTTCAAGACTGTTTAAAACAGGCAGGAGACGTCGAGGAAAACACAAAATTAGCAACCCGTATTTTTGGGAAAGGTTTACATGTTCATCAAAAGCCATGTGGGCGCAGTGGTAGGGCAGACTGTATTGCCACATTTGTTTGTCAGTCATGGAAGCAACTTGAACAGTTAAGTCATTCCCGAGCAGCTAACCATGTCTAAAACTGACTCAGACTGTGGTGAATACTATTGATTTTCCAAGACACACAACGAGAATTTCAATGGCTGCAATGAAACAAATTGCATTTCATTTGGTGCATTAGATGTGTCACTATCCAGGCTGGCACTGACTAACAGAGTCGCTAGCAGCACATATTTTTAAAAAATAAAGATATAATCAATTTTAATGTAAATTGTGATCAAGGCTGTTGACTCAGAATGTCAAGAGCTGACATTGAAAAGAAACTCAACCCCCTCTGGGTTCCTTTAAATACACTGCAACTTGGCCTCATGTTGAGAAAACACATGTGAGCATAGTTGCATGATGTCATTTCGTGTCTGGACAGTAAAGACATAGTTCATTTTGGAAAAGGAAAAAAAAAAAAACTAGGTTAAAATCTGACTGTGACCTTGGTGTCACATTTGTTAAGGATTACCCAATTATATATATATATATATAAAAAAAGAAAACTTTTGGCAGTTTAAAAGCATTAATGTGAAGTGATACAGACTGACAGGAAAGCTGTTAAAGAGTAGAGGCGGATGGCATGCGAGAAGGATTCAGCTCGAGAATTGAATCACTCATGTCGTGCATCTCAAACTATGACACAGAACTGCAGAGGGGTTGCACGAAGGTGTGAGAGCATGAAGATGAGGCAGGCAATACTTTCTTATAATCCGTTTAGACTTTATTCCAGTTGAAAACCCAACAAAGTTTGCTCTGCTCCTTTAATTCAGAGCTAATGTTGCAGAATGCGCTATGTGACTCCTGCGAGTGACATTTGCTGAGCATGCACATTCTTCCTCAACTTTTCTCAGCCACTCATAATATTAAAACATCATCTTTGTGCATGTGTATTTGACTTTTGTTTTTGTCATTCTACTAGTCGCTGTCTGCTTTTGGTTCTGAATGTCTGTCTGTCTGCTTTTCTCATCTGTTTTTCTTCCTGTGTTTGATGCCTGTAATTCTCCTGCTTCCTTCATTCCTCTCTCTGCTTGACCACATTTGCTGCAGCCTCTTCCATGCTCAACCTCTTTTAATGTCATCTAATACTGACTGCAGCATAAAAACATTATGTGTATGCCCTGCTTACCTAAATTGCACTAATTACAGGAACTAACCTGATGTGATTGCACAATGCCAAATTACTGTACCTCTATTCCGGTCACTGGGTTTGTTTCTGATGTCAGTATTGGGCCATGATAAATCTTATAAAGACACTGCACTGAATATTTCATTGGTGCGATGTCTTTTAAACTACAAGGGTTATAGCCCAATCTTGCAGTTGCTGTCCTGATCTGCATACATAATTTTTCGGTTCTCGAAGCGACTGTAACTGTCCTGTTACTAACTCAGTGTGTGTGTTTCTGGTTGAATTGTGTGCCTTAGACGAAGTTCATAATGGAAAAAATTAAGTTCATTGGATCAAAATAGGATAAATTGAATCAATATTAGGAATGGAAAAATTGGGTTATTTAGAGTCACTCAGTGAGTCATTTGAAACTGTTGCCAGTGTGTCATTGTAATATTATAAACAGCAGCAAAGCTCAACTGTATGTTTTTGTAACTGGGAAAAATCAGATCCCCATCAAAATGAGATTAGTCATAGTCTTAACATTGTAGCAGGCTAGCATTTATATCTATTGAGTCATTGAAGAAGTACACTGAGCCAAAATCAATGACTTACTTCAAGTAATTTTATAATAACATACACACTACTGTGGTACAGTTTGTCAGGATTCTCCAATTTCTGCTGAAGTTGTTCGTTTATTTTAAAGACCAAAAAAGGAAACCATGGTTCTTACATTTGCTTTGCTTTTTCTTTTTTTTAAAAAAGCAATTATCGCTGCCCTTTGACAATCACCCATTTTATTTACCCCTTTTCCTCACGCATCAACGCCTCACATCCCTTACCCTACTTCCTGTCCCAGGTTTCTCATCACTGAGTGACTCCTGTGTTCCTTTGTTCTGTAATTTAATTCACCAGGCACACATTATATATGAACTACACTCCCTATTTCCACTCCCACATGGAAGTGAAGAGCGGTCTAGTTAGTTTACTGAATTCCTTTATCTTTATCTTTAAGTTAAATCTTATTGTGTCTTTTTCAGAGTTTAGCAGTCCATGTGAGTCTCCCCTTTGTTTAGTTAAATCACCTTTGATATGAAGTAAAATAAACTCAAAATGCCAGCGAGTCACTGATGCCGGTGTACTTTGCGTTCTTGACCAGATGTCCATGCTGATAACAATCCTTTCCTCTGATCCTCGTAATTAACATATCTGAAAGTTTTGCTAGTGCAAAATCTAGATTCTAGTGGGACTGACTTCACTTTACTCGCATCTATGTTTTCCCGTATCTTAAGGATATGTATGTGTGTATGTGTGTGTGTGTGGGGGGGGCTCTGATAGTCTGCAGTCACCAGTAAAATTGAGAGTACCTTGTTTAGGAAAGCTGAAGAAGAAAAGACGCCCTGATCTGTAGCAGGGACTCTTGTGTGTTGAGTGGAGAAGGCTAATGAATGTATGGGGTTTTGAGGATAGGGGGGCTTTGAGTGTGTATGTTGGGAGGACAGAGTACTTTTAAATTAGCTTTCTTTTTTTTAAATGTTGTTTTTGAATGGTTTCCCACACATTTAATGCTTGAATTGACTCCAAAAACAATCTTTCTCACATCTGATTTTTGTTAATAGATACTTAACTTTATTAGGCTCTTTCATTAGCATTTACCACACTTCTCAATATGTCTTCCATGTGGGCGAAATCTTCACTTCATGAGGTCACAAGAACTTAAAGCAAGTTTATTACTGTTTTCATATCAGTATATCATTTAAATTGTGTCGTGTGTGTGAATGTGTGTATTCACTTTTGATTCTCAGAATAACTCACTGCTTAGTGGGAATTTCATCCTCCCACATAAGAACCATTTCCGTTTTGGGTTCCTTAAAAATCTAAACACCATTTGTCCATATCCACTGCATATTACATGTAGCTCACTTGATCCATCCCTCCTTTTCACTCTGACTGACATCTCCAACACCTCTGAATTGCGCTAAATACCAGTGTAATGTCTATGAAACCCATAGTAATTTTGATAAGTCTCAGTCCAAAACTCAAGTGATATTTCACTGTATACTGCTGATGATTGGCATTTACGGTATTACTGTTTATCAAATCATCATAATTTATATGGTGATTACATGTAACCTTTTTGGATCATTTTAAGGGACTAAATTATCTTCCTTTGCATATTTTCCATTTGGAGTTCCTCAGGGCTCAATTCTTGATCCACTGGTATAGTCAGTAATTTTTTTCTACTGTTTCCTTTAAAACAAAACAATTAGATTAAGTGTCTGACAGTTTAACTTACAGTAACAAGAGTGTATACTTGCTATTACACCAAATATATAATTTCTTGATTTAGAAAATGTGAAATAGCCCACTTCCAGATTACATTCTCTAAAGTCATTTATGTGTCTTTGTAGCACATAGATATACTCACTAGCTACTTTATTAGGTACACCTTGAACCCCATGTTGCCTTCAGATCTGCCTTAATTCTTTATGGCACAGATTCAACAAGCTGTTGTAAATATTCTTCAGTTGCTGCAGATTTGTCAAGAAACCAGTTTGAGATTATTTGAGCTTTGTGACATGGCATATGGGAACACTGTGGTCATAAAGGGATGGACATAGTCAGTGAAAATACTCAGTTAGGTTGTGGCATTTAATCAATGCTCATTTATTACTAAGGGGCCCAAGTGTGCCTAGAAAATGTCCCCCACACCATTACACCACCACCACCAACCCGAACTTTTGATACAAGTCAGGTGAATGCATGCTTTCATGATATTTACAACAAATTCTGACCCTACCATTCAAATGTTGCAGCAGAAATCAAGTCTAATCAGGCCAGGAAACATTTTCCCAATCTTCTGTTGTACAGTTTGTTTGTTTTGTTGGTGAGCCTGTTTGAATTTTAACCTCAAGTTTCCTGTTCTTAGCTGACAATGTGTCATGCATTCAGAGATGCTCTTCTGCATACCCTGGTTTTAATGAGTGAGTTTCTGGAAAAAACCCAGCTCACCTGATACCAACAACCATGCCATGTGTAAAGTCACTTAAATCACTTTTTTCTCCATTCTGATGCACACTTTCTAAAGTTTCTCCCCTTTTCTTTCCTTATAATGACAGTATTTAAATATATGCAGTACCATTCAAAATCTTTTGACTGGTACTATAAATGTTGCACATATGGTGATAGCCAATTAGCTGTTTAGAAAATTACCTTGCATACTTGCAATCACAGACCCCATTTTAGTATAGCAGTAATTCAGTAGATGGAGAGGTTATTCATAAGCAATACTGTTGCTCATGAAAGACAGTAATCAGAAGGTTTTATATCCCCACTTTCTCTCCGCATATCACAATGAATTAATCATTTTTTGGTATTTAGACAGCTGCTTTTCCGTTTTGCTCATAAGTCAACTTCATTTTCCAACAGTAAAGTCTTTCTAAGCTTCAGTTGTAAGCTCAGTTAAGCAATGAAATAATCTGTCTCACTATATAAGTCAGGAGAAAATGGCTGATTCATGACATCCCATCTTTTACAAATCATCACCACTAGGCCTATAAGTCTGCTATCATCACACTGGCATTGTAGTGGCAGCAGTGTGTTTCTGGTTTCCGCATGTGTGCAAGGAGGCCTCACTTATTATGACATGGTGAAGTGGAAGAGACTGGGAGCCTGTTTGGGCACTCCAGAATCAACACAGATTCTGGACACTGGGCCCTGCTTTCTTTCACAGTAATCCTATCAGAGCTGACCATAAAACCCCCCGGGTGTGAATCTAGCAGGGAGGAACTCACTCCGACGTTTCCATCTTTTTTTTTTCATGCTGTGGTAAGAAAGTTTTATGGCATTTATAACATTTAATACTTGATTTAAAGTTCAAAAAGGAAAATATATGTGGGGGTTTGGAAAGAAAAGTTGTTAAACTTATTTATGAGCAACTTGCTTTTTTTTTTTCCTGTAGCTTTTGGCTCTAAGAATAGTTTTTGGTACACCATATACCCAGACTAAAGTACTTCATCAGCTATTAGATGAATTACCGTAAAATTGCGTGCAGGGAATCTTAATCCCCAGATAATGAAACCTTCTAACTCTGGTGAGCCCTTAATTTTTCCTTTTGTACTGTAATGTGCATTTTAGATTTTGTAAATAAATATCTTGACAGAGTATTAGATGGACTGAAATGGATTGCAGTACATTTATCCAGGGGGTGAAAACCAATACATGACTCTGAAAAATTTATATTACAGTGAATAATTTCACATAGTCATTCATGATGCCCAAGGGGTGTAGCTTGAAGGAATAGTTCACTCTAGTTTATGTGTTTGATTGTTTTGATGTCCAGTTTGGGGCATATTGTTGCCTTCTCTTTCATACAGTAGAAATAATTGGTATTTCTAGTGATTAAAGTGCCAAAACAGTCAGCTCAGCTGAGGGGGGGCAACATTAATATTTACATCCCACAATGCTCTAACTAGATCATAAAGATCATAAAATTAATCAAAGATGGACGTAGCAACAATGATGGCGCCCACTGTTTACTGAACTTCCATTGTGAAGTCTCAAGATAGATAGGTACTTTATTTATCCTGCAAAGGAAAATACTGTGTTATAGCAGCAGTCAACAATAAAAACAACATTGTTACAAGTAAAAGTACCACAGATCCACAGTGAAGGCCTTATAATGTGAGGTAGTGCCAAAAAAAAAGTTTATTTAAACAACAGTCGTAAAAATAAAGAAAATCAAAAATTAAGTTAAAGAACAAAACACAAGACTGAAACTGTGCGAAAGAGTAGTGAAAATGACATTAAATACTGCTCATACTAATATGTACACTATGTGCGTAAACTCAGAAGAGCTGCTGTAGTTTTATAGAGAATAGTAGGAATGATTTCCTGAAGTGTTCTTTATGGCAGCAGGGTTAAATGAAATGCTCAAGCTGAACATTTTGCTTTCACCATCTTGAGGTTTTAAAACTGTAAGTAATGAGCGGGGTGAGTCTGACATCAGGAAAGTGTTCAATCAAGTGAAAAGTAAAGCAATTTCCCTGTAGATTTCTATGCATCTGGACTTTTTTTTTTTTTTTTTTTCAAATGGAGGAATCGCCCCTGCTGGCTATCAGAAGGAGTCCAGGTGTAAGCCATGTTTGCCTTGACTTATGGTTCAGAATTGATGTGCATCTTTTATCTACAGTTTGTGGCAAAGGCTTCTAGCTAACAGTACACGCTCACAGCTAACAAACTCCTACTAAACAACTTTCAGTCATTCCCTGCGACCAACAGAACTTTAACCACATGCAGAGGAATTTTACCTTGTGCATTTTGACACGCTTTTTGAGTTGTTTTTTTTTTTAATTTAGTGGTATTCATTAAAGCAATGTGATGCTCATTAAACGCTTGCGTTAGCTTAACTGCAACTCAAGTGCCTCTTTGTTATTCCTTAACCCTTCACTGCAATCACTTACATCCGAGGGCTTATACTTTTGCAATTGCTGTCATCCAGGAGAAAGTAATGACTGAAAATTGTCCTTTTGAGACAAAATAGTTCAAAGTATGTGGCAAAATAACAGCTTATGGATGGAAGGATGAAAAGCTAAGAGGGAAAGGTTGGGGGCGTCTTGATTCATGGCTTTGCTTAAACTGTACTCTGGGTAGGATTTAATTAGCAGGTAAACCAGTCAGCATTTCCTGACTTGCCCAAAGCTGGATGGGTGATTCAGTGAATTTGGCAGTCCCTAAACATGCAGTGTCGCACTGTGTGTGTGCATGCATATATATATGTGTGTGTGTGTGTGTGTGTGTGTTATACTTGACAAAGGAGTTGTAGATGTTTTAGAGCTGGTCTGTTTTTACCCTTAACCATGGGGTAAGATTAGGGTAAATGTCAGTGTTAAGTATTTATTTGTAAGGGTTATTGCCAGAGTTTGTAAATGAGTGAGTACATGTGTGTTAGACCTGACCTAGACAGTCTCAGCCACAGATGTCATCTTTTCTCTCCCCTGCTGTGTTATGACTTATGATAAGTGTGGTTTTATTTGTTTGCTTTCTATCCTCACACAGCTCTTACATCATGCAGGCATCTTTTGTTTGTTTTCAACATGCTGACATCCTATTTGTGTATGTGTGTGCGTGATGTATTTCCAGCTCAGGACAATCCAGACAGCCCGAGGCACAAATACAACTTCATTGCCGACGTGGTGGAGAAAATTGCTCCTTCTGTGGTTCACATTGAACTTTACCGCAAGTATGAGCCGCTCACCTGTGTGTCTGTGCTTGGTGCTAGGGGGCAGACTGAAAAACACTTGAATTTACAACCCACCTGTGTACTTAAACACATCGCAGCAGTTGGTGGAGCACCTTATACTCATATTTTGTCTTTCAACTTCTTTTTAAAAATCATCTCCCCAGCTTTTATGGCTTTTAATCTCTGCTTCTTCGTTCTTTGGCACTTTGAGTCTTTATCCGTCTCATCTCCATTCTGTCTGTCACCATGACTTGTGAAGCGTTTTTTTTTTTGAAGATCTGAAACGCTCTGATTTCCAGATTTCTCTCTTCCTCTTCAGTCTTTCCCTCACTCAGATCTGTCTCTTGTTTTATTAATCTCTCCAGCTTACTTTTTCTCACCTTCTTACCGTTTATATACATATTTAGTGCACATATCCCCATGCTTTAAGCTTTGTTGGCTTTCAGTTTGCATTCAAGGCTTACCCTACTACACTATGCATTGTTTTGTTTATTATTCTAGAAAAATTGTTGAAGGAGAGGAGAAAGAATACCAGTAGTCTAATCTTTTCTTACTTTTTCCCACTGTCCTCTTTTGTCCCACCACAGGATGACTTATTCCAAGCGGGAAGTGGCAGTTGCCAGTGGTTCTGGTTTTGTTGTATCTGAAGATGGCCAGATTGTGACCAATGCCCATGTGGTGGCCAACAAACACAGAGTGAAAGTGGAGCTAAAGAGCGGCGCCTCCTATGATGCCAAAATCAAAGATGTGGACGAGAAATCGGACATCGCCCTCATTAAGATTGATGCACCGGTTAGTTGAAGTGCCAGACTGTCAGAAGTCTTGCAAAATATAGAAGGTGTGGTAGTTAGAGGTGTTAGGAGTGAACATCAATTTTCTGTTAGCTTTTATTTTTGTTGCTTCATATCTAAGCAAGCTTTCCATAAAAGGGATAATTTTACGCACTGGAAATTGTGCTCATTTGTTTTCTTGCCAAGAATGAGATAAGAAGATCAATAAGACCACAAATCTGTCTACATTAAACACGAAGCAAGAGCCAGACGTACTGACTAGCTTAGTTTTCAGTGAAAACAAAATAAATAAATAAATAAATAAATAAATAAAAGCAGAGACTCTAGGCAGTCATTCTCTCAGCCTCTGTTTGCCAAGAAATAATTGGAGTA